>NDGN011385681.1:0-13333 GCA_002564285.1 Tympanoctomys barrerae | reverse complement strand
TGCCAAGGAAGCGCTTATTCTACTGAGCCATCTCCCCAGCCCTTCTTAAAGAGTCTTAATTGTTTTGGCATATAATAATAATTTAGGATAATCGTTATATGTATCTAAAATGTAACAATAAAAAGAAAAATAAAATAAATAAAATAAAATGTAACAATAAAATCTTATTTTAAGGCTGGCAGGATAGCTCAGTAAACTAAAGTGCCTGCTTAGGCAGAGTGCAGTGGTCGGAGTTGGATTCCTGGCATGCCATGCTGGACCTGTGTCTGGGGCTCACTGAGCCAGCGATTGAAACTGGGCATGGTGATGTGTGCCTATAATCCCAGCACTGGGGAGGCTGAAAACAGGAGAATTACTACGAGTCAGATCTACATAGTAAGACCTATACTAAATACAAAAAACCCCCCCAAAACAAAAAACCATAAAAACTCTTTAAAAAATGATGAGAATAAACAGACCTTGAAAATATAACAAATCACACAGGAGAAAAATTAAGAATAAATAAACTGTCAATAACAAAAATATTTAATGACAAAAACTGAAAATGTATCTAACCATTAAAAGTTAGCATGATGTACTAAAAAGACAATTCACAAAAATGACAAAAAAACTGAATGAAATGACCAACCAAAACTTGGCATAAAAGTCAAATTTTGAAAATTGGCCAAAAAAAAAAAAATCTCCCAACCAACTATTTCACAAAAAACCCTCAAACAGCTAATATTTTAAAAGATGCTCAAAGCCAAATAGTAAATAAAGAATATATATGATTTAAAAATACTATGTTATAGCCATCAGATTAGACTACCATTTTAAAAAAATATTTCAATACCAAATCTTGGCAAGAATAACAAAAAAAAAAAGTCTTTCTGGACCACTGTCTTTGGGAATATAAACTGAAGCAATCACTTTAGAAAAAAATACCAGCATCATAAAATAAAGTAGAAGACGTACATGCCCTATACACTGCCACATTTTTCCTAAGCATATTCCATGAAAAATTCTTCCACATTTTCCTTAGAAAATAAGGATGGCTATGTATGGTGGCACATGCCTGTAATCCTAGCACTTGGAAGACTGAGGCAGGAGAACTGACAAAGGTCTGAGGTCAGTGGTTATTACATGGTGAGTTCAAGGCCAGCCTGAATTACACAGTAAGACACTTTCTTAAAAAACAAAAAGGAGGGCGGGGAGTAAAGATGTACAAGAACGTCATCAGCCAAGTAGAAGCAAAATGTCAAAAGCAAAAATTAGCAAACACTAGTTATACCTATCAACGTGGGCAACTCTCTTTTATATACTACTCAATGAAGACAGCAGGGCAAATCCATAGAGGATAATTTTACTCAAAGTTCAAACACAAACTGAAGTAATATATTGTTAATAAAATAAAAATATAATACAGCCATAACGAAATACAAATTTTGGAATAGTAGTTAACAGAAAATAGGAATAAAGGAATAAATGGGATGAAATTAGGAAACACTCTAGACATTCCAAAAATACTAGTGAGTGTAGCAGAATTAGAGTGTTGTTTTACTGTTTCTATACCAAGGGTTCTCAGCTTGGGCTTAAATCAGAATAGTCCACAGCAACTTTTAAAACTATCAATACTCAAAACTATATCATATCAACTTGATCAGAATTCCATAAGGTAGATTTAAAGGTATTTGTATTCCTACCCTTTTCCTCTGGTGTTTCTAAGCAGTAGTAAAGGGTAAGAACTACTTAAAACTGTACTTCTGAATAAAGTTTTCATTAAAAATCCCACAGGACCATGGCAGTTATTTCATTCTCAATGGTATCAGATGTCAGGTAGGAATATAACAAAAATCAATTTACATGAAATGGATATCCATCTGATGAAAAGTTGATAAAACATCTATTTCTTTGTTTCTTAATTCATTTCAAAAACTAGCAGAATTATTTTCATTTTAAAGTTGAAATTTCAATTAGGTACTTAAACTAAAGCTTGCTGTTTTCTAGATATAGAGTACTTTTACCATACTAAGTATTTTTCTTAACAGTTTCTCTGTCGCCAAATAATTTACAGTACTCAATTTTCCCCCTCCATGACTTATTACTTACCCTGAGCAAATCATCTATACGACCTTCCTTTTTTTCCAGATCCTGGTTTTTATTACTCTCTAATGCTGCTAATTTCAACATTGTGAGATCAGTCTAGATGAAAGAAAGCTATTTTATTATCTCTATCACATATATTGTTACATACAAACAAAAAACTAGATTTTACCTACTTCAAAAAGCAAAGGAAAATATGTAAGGTTTTATATATGTAAAGGGTACACTTAAGACCAAAAAGTCATAGTATAGTTTCAAGCTTTAATAACTTCAGAAAGCTGGATATAGTGGCACATGCCTGTAATCCCAGCACTTGGGAGGCAGAGGCAGAAAACCTGTGGTGAGTTGGAAGCCAGGCTGGGCTACATAGTGAGTTCAAGGCCAGCCTGAATTACATAGTGAGACTCTGTCTCAAAAAACAAAACAAAAAAACCAAATATCATAAGTAAAAATGCTACAAACTTACAAAACATGTTTATTTATAATATTGATATGCCTCATTAACTATATACCCGCTGCTTTGTATTATACACTACTTAATTCTTAAGGCTTTGCAAAAATACTTTTAAAAATTATTTAATTGGGGCTGGGGAGATAGCTCAGTGATCTAAGTGCCTGCCTGGCAAGCACAAGGAGTTGGGTTTGATTCCTAGCACTGCATGG
The DNA here is from genome assembly GCA_002564285.1 of Tympanoctomys barrerae. Taxonomy (NCBI): domain Eukaryota; kingdom Metazoa; phylum Chordata; class Mammalia; order Rodentia; family Octodontidae; genus Tympanoctomys; species Tympanoctomys barrerae. The sequence goes on along the minus strand of NDGN011385681.1, from coordinate 10,588 downwards.
TGTGCCAGCCCCCAGGTACACTGCCAGACACTGAAGTTGGGCATGGTGGTGCATGCCTAAAATCCCAGCACTGAGGAGACTGAAACAGGAGGATCACTACAAGTCCATGCTGTGTAGCGAGACTCTGTACCCAATAAATAAATAAATAAATAAATAAAAATTTAAAAAATTATTTAATAGGTAAAAACTATGTTTATGGCAGACATATTTTTATACATATATATAGTCTAGAATAGCTAAATGAAGCAAATTAACATATGCCATATTTGTTTTGTGTAAGGACACTTAAAAATCTACTTTCTTAGTAATGTCATACACAAAATAGAGTGCAGTTACTATGATATACAACAGATATTTGAAACATCCTCCTAACTAAAACGTTGTGCCCTTTGATTGATCAAAACATCATCTAGGAAACCCTTTTAGGAGTAGCCTGAGGACTGAAAGATATCCTCCGTATATATGTAATCTTGACTTTAGGATTATTCAAACAAAGAGACTTTGCTACATGCACAAGAGTTTGGATACGACCACATAAAGTCTAATGGAAATAAACTGGGGGCCAGAAATGGTCAAGTAGCAAGATATACTCTTCCAGCTCCTACTCTGAAAAAGTGCCATCAAGAAACTGTCACATGTAAACATTTAAAATCAAAACCTCAGTACTGGGCTGAGAGTGTAGCGCAGTGGTAGAACATGTGCTTACCAGGCATAGGCCTTAGGCTCATGAACCAGTTGCCCAAAAACAAAACACAAAAAACCTGAATGCCTATATTCAAAGGTCATGGAACTAAAGTATATAAAAGATAATAAAATAATTCAATTTTCAATTTTTTCCCAAATTGTAGCATCTATATAGATATATGCACTCAAATGAACTGTTTTAATGTCTACTTACAAACATAGCACCATGAAGACCTCAATTCAATATAAATGGAGGCTAAGTTCAAAAGGAATTAGGTGACTACCTACCAAGTTCAAGACTCTGGCCCTGGATTTAATACCCAGTGAGAACACATGCACGCACACACGCACGCACATATGCACGCACACATGCACGATCTCTCCTGATTAACAAAGAGAACTGATGTTATGGTTGTTCTGATTATTTGACATGCTTCAAACATCTATACATTTGCCAGTGTATAACAAAGGACAAGTGGATAGTAAATTTAGTATTTCCTTCCCTATAAGCTGTTTTCCATGAATAAGTTAGTTTTCCCGATGGTTTACTTTATAATTATGTTTAAAATAAGTACCTAAGACAAAATTGGTCACTAATTTCCTAAAAAATAATAGAAAAAATGTTACTATTTACCTGAGTAATTTTAAAGGATAACTGCTTTGGTTGTAAAACAGGGTGGTCCCCAAAAGCTAATGCAGTAGGGGAAGGGCTATTCGGTCGAACCTTAAAAAAAAAAAAAAAAAGTAATAAAATTTCTACCTTAGCAAGAGAAGTTTTCTGCTTAGTGAGGTAATACACAATCACCATTTACTCAACATCCATCTACTGAGTACCTCCTAACGTAAGGCCCAGCGAGAGCTACAACCATAAATTCCCTGCCCACAAGGAGCTTATATTCTTGTTCCCTAAAACAAACAGATAATTATGGTTGAAAAGTTAAAACAAACATCTTTATACAGAATTCTTAGTAGTAAGATATTAATGCATGCCCTTTAGTAGTTTGGTACCAATTTATCAATGGGTTTTATGGTTGACCTAGTCATTAGTGTAAAATACATTCATTAAAAGCAGCAGATTACAATAGTGTAGCAATGCTATCATCATATCTCTTTACTTAAAAGTTACTGTTGTCTTCTCATTTTGTACATCCCAAAGTATTGTGCCAAGGAATAAAACAAATGAAACAAAACTATTTCTACAGATAAGAAATCACAGAAAATAAAAACAGATTGCTTGAATGAGGAAGGGAAACTGGTTTTAAATTTTTAAACTCATCTTTATTTTTTTGGTTTTTGTTTTTGTTTTGAGACAGGCTCTCACTATGAGGCCAGTCTCTTACCAAATGGTCAGGCAAAACTTGAACTTACTAGTAGTTTTGCCTGGCCTCATGAGTTACTAAGCACTGGGATTACAGTATGCTTCACCAACCAGTGTGGACTTATTCACTCATCTTTATTTTTTTTATTTTTATTTTTTTCTTATATATGGGGCTTGGGAGCCTGTATATTTTATTTTTTTTGTGGCCAGCTCAGCCTGCCTTGGGAGCAAGGCTGGTGCAGCCTGTGGTGCTGGGATTGAACCGTGGTCCCTGTACCCTTGCCTAAGCAGGTGCTTTAGGCCACTGAGCTATCTTACCAGCCCTCACTCACCTTTAAATTACTGAAAGTCAACTTTATTTTTCTGAGATATTAAACTTTCACAAAATTAAAATGAAGAAAACTTAAAATCTATTCATGAAATCTTTAAGAAGCTCACTTCTAAAAATAAAGTTCTAATAGCATCAGATCATTAAAAATAATTCAACTTAGCTCATGGAAATTTCTGAAAGCAAATGCTAATTTATACAGAAATGCTCAATAAAATAGAAATAGAAATGTATATAACCTCCAGAACACTGAAAGATAAAAACTTACAGATGAGGAAGGAGTGGAATGTGAATGTGAATTCTGAGGAGAACGGATTGCAGGAGGTATGCCTCTTACTGGACTTGAGCCATTGCCACCTTGGTACTGAGAAAAAGGAGAAAGGAAATTTATCATGACTTATTAAATATGGATTAGGTTTTATTTTTGTTTTAATGTAATACATTAAAATTAATTTAAATATATCATACTTTATTTTATTTGCAGTGCTGGGAATTGAACTCACAGCCTCTTGAATGCAAGGCAAGTAGTCTACCACTGAGCTACATCTCTAACCCTACATATATTCAAGCATTTAAATGGGTCCCAAAAAAGCAAAATTAAGGTCACTTACAAAAATGACCAAGTTCTAAAAGATTAACAAGACTACTGAACATGACAAGCCTACATCTTTTAAAGAATTTTATTGCTTTATATTAACTATTACTATAATTCATTGTTGTGGTTGACTCAAATTATCCCAAAGCAATGAACTTGTTTTATTTTTCCTCCACAGCTTAGCATAGTTCTCCTATGTTTCTTGAATCAGTACAGTTCTTAATCCCATAAAATTTTAAGATGTTTACATGAATATTTTAGTCAATATAACCAACTACTTTAAGAATCACTATTCTTAAATTCTGAAAATATCCAAATATTCATGCCATTACATAGAAAAATTACACAGGACAAGTCCTTTCTTTTTAATAACACAAAAAATCTTTTCAGTTCTTTCTTGTATGATGAAAAGTCAACTAACTTGGTCGAAAGCTATTTTTTTTCTCTAGCCCATGCTTTTGGATAGGACAGCAAAAGAACACAATCTGCTGATACTAGCTTCTTCTAGGAATACAGTTTACTGTCTTTTTTTGTTTACTCATTTAACTGTAACATGAATACAGAAATGAAGATTCTTAGTGTGATCACTAATCAACTTACAGTAACCTAAGAATTTTATCTCATTTATTTTATCCATAGTATAGGCCTAGCATAATGCCCAGCATACAGTGGGCATCCAAGAGACATCTGTTTAACTGAAATGATCCTACCTCAAGCAAAGGTTCTTGATATTAACACTGAGTGACTGATTTCAACTAAATGGTAGTAGGTAAATTTATGGTCAGCAAAATATTTTGCTTAGAATTTATAAACTCAAAGCAATAGAAAATTAAAATTTTATTTTCATATTCTATTCAGCCAATTTCCTACTCAGCCAGTTATCTCATTGTCAAATACATGTAATTTTTCAACTGAATACTGTATTTGTTTTAATAATCATAGTTTTCTAATGTAAAATTGGTAGCCCAAAGTGTTTTATGTAGAAGCAAATATTCTAAATTGTGTCTAAGAATCTACATATTTACTGTTTTCAGGGAACTCTAAGATTCATGTCTCTATCAATTATTTAATTTCTATCCATAGGAGCCAATGTTGACATTAGTTCTATTCTTTTTCCATTTAGAATTTACCTTTAAATAGGTTGCTCTGTAGCCCTGGTTCTCACTTTCCCCACATGTAAAACAAAAACACTAATATCTACTTTGCCTATCCTATGTGTTGTTATAAGTAAAGAAAGTACTTTCAAAATTATGATGCCATGCCAATGTAAAAGTATTCTGCTATTGTTCTTCTGAGACAGTGTCTTGCTATATATGTCTGACTTTGAACTCACTGGCCCACGATGGTCTCAGTCTCATGGCAATTCTTCTGCCTTTGCTAAGATTACAGGCATGTGCCACCATTCCTGGCTTAAAAGTAAATTTTATTGTGCTTAAGAAGACAGAGTATCACATTGTACTAAAGCTCTACTAAGAGGTGATCTTATGGTTCAAGTTATTTTCAGCTCACAGAATTATATTGAATTAGAACTGGAAATAATCCTCAATGAACTTACTTCAAAATAGTCGCTAATTTTGTGGCCACGTCCCCCAATACTTTTTCCTAAAATATAAAAGTAAATAATTTTTATGGATTTAAATTCAGTCATCATTATCTACCAAATACTGCATCAGAAAAAAAGTGTTACTTTTCTTAATGTACATAAAAAGCATGGTATTTTAGTTATGTAGTAAAGAGGTTCAAAAACTTAAAATTCTTAGAATAGCAGATTAAAAAATCAAATGACATTTCAATAAAAACTTGACAATTTAAAAAGTCCCATTACTGTAAAAATCTGATAATCAATGACCTTAGAGGATCTTCTGGACTCTGCTGTTGCTTTAACATACTGGGGGTAGAACCCAGGATCCTGCCCAAGCTAAGGACATGCTCTACCACTGAGACACACCCCTTGCAAAGGGATGCCTGTTTTGAAAACATTAATATGGCTTATTGTCTATTCACCAAAAAGAAAAGACAAAAAAAAAAAAAAAAAAAAGAAAAGAAAAGAACAGACAAGTGGCAACTACATCAATGACAATTTAATTCATGCTTGGTAAATAAAAATTTAAAAAATTTAGTTAACATTAACAAAAATTTAAACCCTATCAAACTGACAGCACACTTTACTATCAATGTTATTTTTAAAAATGTATTTGAATTTCTGAAAAGCAGTTCCAAATTCATATGTTTCAATAAACTGGATTTTATGGTTTACTTTTATGATCATAGTGATGAAGTAAACTAGGTTATTACCAATCACACTCATCTTTAAATGTTTCATTCTCAAATACAGTGTTTATCACTGACTATAATACTAAATAAAGAATTTCTTAAGAAAAATAGTATTTAAAAAAGTTTTATGGGGGGGTATGCATCCATCTTTTCTTGGAACTATAGTACATAAAACAGGACCCTTCAAGTCACCACAGAGAAAAAAGCTAGTATTATAGAGCAAAAGGCTTTGTGTAAGATAAACATATATATAATCTATATAGATATCTCTATATATCTATATAAATATCTATATATCTACCAATTCAATACTGACTCATATTCACGCATTCATTTATTTTAGTCAACAAATATTTCTTAAGTGGTTACTATGTGCCAGGCATTACGAAGATGAACAATATATTTTAAAATTCAACAAATTTACATTTTTTTCTCCTGAAATAGGACAAAGAACTAAAAAAAAAAAAAACCAAATACTTAGATTATAAATGCTATTAGAAATTCTGAACAACAGGTTTGTATAAATGTATTTATAGTCTACATATAAAATGGGGTTTTACACAAAAGGAACTTCCTGTCTATAATAACTACCCTGAAGAGCCTGAAAAGGTACTATTTTTTGTTGTTTGTTTGATTCTGCTTTTGGACTCATTTTCTCTCCTTCCACATCAGTTTTTTTTTTTTTCCTTTTTAATATATTTAGTACAGGGTCTACAGGGTCTCAATGCACAGATCAGGCTTGTAGTGATCCTCCTCTGTTTTCAGCCTCCGAAGTGCTGGGATTACAGGAACGCGCCACCATGTGCAGTCTCATTCCCCATCTCAGTGAGCTCTGGGGGCAAGGCTGGCACCAAAGGCCAAGGAATCGAACCCTGGTCGCTGTGCCTGCTTAAGTAGGTGCTTTAGTCTGCTGGGCTATCTGGCTGGCCCAAAGGTACTATCTATTAAGGAAAACATAGGTGTTTTTGTTTGCCTTCCTAGAAACTTTTCCCCCAAAATGGGACCCTAATTTTATCCCATTATATACCTCTGCCTACATAGCACAATTTCATGAGCTCCTATGTAATTCCAGATATCACCTCTTTCCTATACAACACATATTTTTAAAGGGAACACTTCAGTTCATTTTCAATTTCTAAAGTGGGCTTGATTTTCCTAGCAATACTCTTTTTGTTGGATAATAGAGGTTTTGGAACAGTAAACAAGTAATCTAATCAGTCAGGTGACGGGAGCTCTGCTCTGTTTTTGAAGACTTTCACTCCATAGAAGGAGCAAGGCAGGTAACCAAGATCAAATGCCAGGTGTAGGGGTGCACACTTATAATCCCAGTACCCAGGAGGAGGCAGCTTAGGACAGAGGGTCAGAAGTTCAAGATCAGCCTAAGTAAAGCAGATGTCATCCAAATAAGGAAGAAAAGAAAAAGGAAGGAAGAAAAGAAGGAAGGGAAGGGAAGGAATGAAGAATAAAGGAAGGCAGGCAGGCAAAAGGGAAGGGAAGGGAAGGGGAAAGGAAAAGACTGATAGACCGACTGATCAAAACCAAAACGCAAACCACAAAACGTAAAGCACCTAAGTACAAAAAGCAAATTCAGTTTAGGTAACCATCCCAAAACCTGAAGAAAAATCAGTTCTGTGGATGGCAGATCACAGATGAAGAAAAAACTATATGAGTTTTTAAAGATAGATACATTGCCTCAATCAACCCAGAAGTACCATTCTATTTGGAAGCATGCTTTTGAGTTTTTAAAAAGCTACTATTGAAGTAATTGTAATTAATGTATATTTATAACAAGTAAAGTTACAAGTCCACTAACCACAACCTGAGGAAAATATGCCAAGGCAAAAACAGCTCAATGTAAAGTAAGGTACAATGTCTAGAACACAGAAAAGAGGCCCTTAACCCCTTTAACAGATACAGTTGCTGCAAATATATTCCTTGATTCCAGAGTCACATATAAATTGATTAACCATGTTAGACCTTATGGATATTGGCTACAAAACATGTAATGTTATATTTAAAATCATTATTATGCATGATTTAAGGTTTTAAATTCTACTCAAGTTTGAAGGCCCAAGTTAGGTGATAATAGTTTTTACTCTCCCTTATAAGAATTCTGTAGCCTAGTGAAATAATTTTCTTAGTTCCTACCACAAAAGATTAGTATGAAAGAAATAATGAAAAACAGATATAAAGAGAAAAAGATGCTGAAATTGAAGTCTTTAGTCACTGTAGTTTTGTTTGAAACAGAGTCCTGTTATGTAGCTCAGGCTAACTTGGAACTCATGGTGATCCTCCTTCCTCAGTCTCCAGAAAGTTGGGATTACGTATATATATGGAGTAAGTGTGGGTACTTGTAGTTCTTTTGTTTGCTTGTTTTTAGATAAGGTTTCCCTATGTAGTTTAGGCTGACCTTGAGCCCACTATGTTGCCCAGGCTGCCTTGTACTCAAGGCAAGCCACCTGCCTCAATCTCTTAACTACTGGGATTATATATGATCTTCTGATCTTAGCCTCCTATGCAGCTGGGATTACAGGTATGCACCACTGCACTTGTATAGGTACCTGGCTGGCACTTGTTTAAAATAAGATTTAAAGTTTTTATTTAGAAATAAGAAGCCATTTCAATATCATAATGAAAGGTAAAAAGATAATGCTACAGAAAGATTGCAGTTTCATTATTTCTTATGCAAAGTACACTCAATCTATTGTAACTACAGAAGCTATAAAATAGTCATGCAATTCACACAGAAAGTATTTAACAGCTAAAATATTAATGGGTTAAAAATTAGAATAATTAATTATAAATGCAAACTGGGCTTAGAAGGAAGATAGTGCTTTGCTTACCCTGACTACTTTCGTTCTGGTTTTCTGCTTTTCTCTTTCTTCCCCTGGATGATTCTGATTGTTTCTTCTCTGGTGTCTACAAAAAATAAGTTGACATATTTTAAATTATAGTTTTAGCATATAAAATTATTTCTGTCAATATAGAAATCACTTCTATTTGCAAGGCCAAATAAAATCTTCACTTGTACTTGTGGGATACAAATGTTCTTGACAATTTATTTAAAAGATAAAACTTCTATTCCATAAATTTTTTTAACTTTCAAGTATAGAAGACCTTGTATGTGTTATCTGAAATACACAGAGAACTTTGAAAGTGGAGCAAAAATTGAAGGTAATTAAGATTTGTAAGATGCCTATCAAAGTCTTACCCAGAAAGGGAGAGGGGAAAATTTGTCTAGTACTTGCACATACTTATAAAAGAAAGCTGCATAAAAGTAGGAGGCCAGACAAGACACAAACTCTGACATTAAATCCCTACTAAAAAGAACCATTTACCTAAAAGCAAGGCAATTATTACCCAACACAATTATAGTAAACTCTAAGATTATATCCTAAATCAGAATTCAGTGGACCAGCAAGATGGCTCAGTGGAATAAACGCTTCCCTGGCAAGCGCAAGAGTCTGAGTTCAATCCCCAGTTCCAGAAAAAAAAAAAAAAATTCAGTATAGACTGAATATAGCTTATAGGACAACAACAGTTTATAATTTTAAGCATAATTTTTATACTTTCAAGTGACTGAATTTTTCTTTTTTATTTTATTTTACTTTATTTTTAGGGAAGGGTCTACAGGGTGTTCAGGGGCTCACTACTAGATTGGACTCATAGTGATCTGCTTGTTCATAGTCTCCCAAGAGCAGGGATTACAGGCATGCACCATCACACCCAGTCTCAATCCCCATCTCAGCGTGCCCCAGGGGGCAGGGGCGGGAAGTGACTGAATTTTTAAAACTTTCAAATTGAGAACATTTTGTGAACTTCTGTTATGTGAAAATTTTAAGTTCAATAAAGTTTATTAAGTTACTCCATTTATATAAATATTACCTGTAGCTGCTGTTACAACAGTAGAGTTAAATAGCTGCAACAAAGATAGGAAATATGTACCTCTTTATTATTTATTTTTGGTTTTAGTATATGGTCTATAGGGCCTCACTATATAGATCAGACTTGTAGTGATCCTCCCGTTTTCGGCCTCCCAAGCACTGAGATTACAGGTGCACGCCACCACACCCAGTCTAATTGCTGTCTCAGTGAGCCCTGGGAGTGGGGGGTCAGCATAGCATGCTGGGTATTGAATCCTGGTCCTCACATATGCCTAAGCAGGCGCTTTAATCTGCTGAGCTATCTGGCCAGCCCCGAAATATGTACCTCTTTAGAGAAAAGTTTACAAACCCCTCTTCTAATAGTATCTCTGCTTCAATTTGAAGGTTTCTTCTTTAAACAGATAGCAAGTATTTTCATTAGGTTAATATGACAAGTCATTTTGGTAGGGTCTGGCAAATTGTTCTGCTTATAGAAACTAAGACAACAATAAACGTGAAAGTCAATGGCTCTAAACCCCCAAAACTGAAAAGCCTGTAAGTATCTCTGGTACCAGAACAGTTCCTAACTTTATTAGAATCTAATTTCATTCCTGAATGACTCATATCAGACAGCTTAAAATACTGTAAGACAGTGAGTAGTCCTATGATTAATTAGCATTAATTCTAAATCTTACTGAGCATATATTGTTCCTCCAAGTATCAGCTTGCTGTCAACAAGACACCATTGTCAAGGAAGTTGTACTAAATGTTACTATCAGTGAATTCTTAAAAAGATAAGCACTATATCTTTTCTGCATCTCGTCCTTATGCCTTGTACTTATACAGGTTTTACTGGATAAACATACGAATAATTATTAAATAATGTACTCAATGTTTTCACTGCTAGGGTGGCATGAACAGGATTCAAGTCAAATGTAGGTGTAATCTAGGACCTAAGTGTTTTTGAAGGTTTTTAAACTTGACATTTTATACATCCTACATCAAAAGATAATTAACTGGATCAACTATACAAAGACATTTAAAAATGTTATGTTTGAAATTCACTATGTCCAATAAATTACCTATATATTTTCATTTCATTAACCAGAGGTTTTAAGGAAAACCAACCTATCAATCTACTTGGGAGGCGAACTGAGGTGCCAACAATTTAGGGTAGATAGATTTTCAACTTAGTTCACTGTCAAAATCAGCTAACTCAAACAGTAAACCATCTTCTATTGACCAATAAACAAAAATATTACCACATCAAAAATTCTAAGTTAACATTTTCATTAAAAACTCTAAGGCTATTTTAAAACAAAGTAATGTTATAGTATTAATTTAATCTATATAAAAACATGTAATTTAAGACCAAGAAAATAATTATACTTAATGTTATACCTATTTTTAAATATAGTAGGATATTTTACTATCCTTAAGTCTTGACTTTTTTTTTTTTTTTGGAGGCTCCTGATTGCCTCCAGCTCAGGTCTGGATTGCCTTGAGTATGCGGGAATCGAACCACC
>NDGN011385668.1:0-13117 GCA_002564285.1 Tympanoctomys barrerae | reverse complement strand
GTGCTTGGGAGGCTGAAAACAGGAGGATCACTAGAGTCCAATCTGTGTAGTGAGACCCTGTACATCCTTTACTAAAGACATTAAAAATTTTTTTTTCCATGTCTTCAAATGGTAAGTTTCAGTCAGCTCCTGTAGCCACAGGCTGCACATCCACAGATGCAACTATCCTTGGATCAAAAATATTTGAAAATAAATTCTGGAAAGTTACAAAAAACATGTCTCCAATTTGCTGCTCACTGAGCCCTATGCTGGATCCACACGAAGGCAGTAAGGTCCCGGAATGCCGGCTGTCACCTCCTACCATGTCCCAGCTCCTGGGTCCCTAAGCAATGTTTGAATCAGATTCCTGTGCAATGCTGTCAGGTGACCACGGTGGCTGGTAGAGCCTGTACTGAGCATGCTCAGATGTTTTTCTTGCCTCATTTCCTGAACAATATAGTAACAACTGTTTCCAAACTGTTGACATTGTATTGGGTACTATAAGCCATCCAAAGATGATTTAGTTTTATCTAGGGGTGTGTGCATAGGTTCAATGTAAATACTGCCATTTAATGTAAGAGACTTGAGTATCCCTGGGATTCGATGTTCACGGGAGGCAGCAGAACCCATCTGCCGCCGAGGCTAAGGGGTGCCTGTATGTTCTATGCATTACCTTGCTTACCACTGAGTTATATGCTCCTGTTACGAGTACCTTTGCAGTGAGACTTTGGAAGACTAAAACCAGATGCCAAAAGCTCCTGAGTCTGTGGTCAGCTCATGAATATTAATGAGCTTGGCATGCTGTCCAGTACAACTATATTTGGGCAGTCAGAGCTCAACACAGGGACATAGTAATAAGTGTTTCTGTTATACTCTGAGGGAGAACGCAGTGGCTGAATTTTAGAGGCACCTTCCAGGCAGTGTTCTGCATGACCATGAACCCAAGCACACAGATGTTATAAAGATGCGATGGCCCAGAAGAGGTGATCGTCTGCTTTTTAGATCCTGACAGGGACTGATCTGGACTTCCACTACAGACCACTCTTTGTGTGTATATATTTTAAAAAGCTACAGAGTCAGTGACATCTTCAGTTTCTCTTTTTTCCTAAGACACAGGCTTGGAGTTCCAGAATGGTCCTGCAGGCCGCTGAGATAGCTCAGTGGACTAAGCACGTGCTTAGGCAAGTGCAGGGACCAGGGTTCAATCCCTGGCACCACATGCTATGCTGGCCATGCCATTGAGACCGGGTGTAGTGGCACACGCCTGTAATCCCAGTGCTGGGGAGGCTGAAAACAGGAAGATCACTATGAGCCTGAGCTGCATAGTAAGATCCTCTACCAAATACATAAGAGAAAGAAAGAAAGAAAGAAAGAAAGAAAGAAAGAAAGAAAGAAAGAAAGAAAGATCCTGCAAAGTACCAGGCAGCCCCTCGGCACCTACAGGCTAGTAGCTACACCTCTTTGATTTTCAGGTAAGGAACCTGTGACCAGCACAGCTGACAGGAGGCAGCCACAGAAATGGGGAGACTTGTCGGTTCTCTTCATCTTCTCTCCTTCCTGCCTACCCTTTAGACAGTAGAGGCGGGCTGATGTCTGCTGTGCTCCTTAGCAGAACTTGGGTAGAGAAAGTGATCCAGAAATCTTGCCTTTGGCGTTGAGCACAGTGCCCAGCATCTAGTAGAGTAATGGACATGTGTGGGTTTGAGATGTGTGTTCTAACTGTCTTTGTCCACAGTCCAGGGTCTGCTGGTCTTTGACATCCACTGCCCACTTGGCCCACGTGGTGTCGCTGTCATTCGGAGCCTCTGCATCAGTCTCCTGCTTCCATCCCTGGGGTTCCAGCCCGAGCCTCTATTTCCAAGTGTGGTGTTGAAGCCACTATTGAGATGTTGCCAATAAAATCTTGCGCTCTGGTCTCCACAGAGTGTTTCAGTGTAATTACTACATGAGTGACTCGTCTTCACACCTCCATCTAATGAGTGTGTCCCCGTTAGTGGTGGAAAGACCCAAAGGTGCTTGAGCTGCTCCTCTGAATTAGTCAACAGACCCTCCTAGAAATATTCAGTAAAGACGAAGCTTTGTTTATGTTTCTGCATCCTAGGTAAGAAGAGAAAGGCCACCTGCTTGACCCTGGGCCAAGAAAGAGCCCTTTGCAAGTTGGAAATGACAAAACAAAACTTACCAAAAAAGGAAGGCATCTTGAACTGTTCATGAAGGAAGAACTAACTGAAAATGGAACTGATTGTTCTACTTTTGGAGGCCCTGGAATTGCATGGCGGTGCCTCCTAGAGTGAATGGCTGCCCTTGATCTAGGGACTCATGTGTCGTTGGCCCACACACCTGGCAGGAAGTGCCTGGAAAACTCATACAGACGCAGCCATGGATACCTTGGGCATGCTGTGACCTCTGTGAGGGTGAGTCTTATTTCAGAAAGGAAGCCAGGATTTGGAGAGCAATTCTCAGTGCCTTCAAAGAGTGTTAGAAATAAAACTATGACTCCCGAACAAGAGGAAATTCCATTAATCTAGGGCAAATGGGACCCTAGGACTGCCTACAAATACGTATGATAGACATTAATTCAATATACGTCAATCAAATCTTTAAAAATACATCACATACATATAATACACCCACGTACACATGTGTGTGACTGTTTAGCTTGGTGTCGAGAAAACAAAAGTCTATATTATGGGGACCAAAGGTTCCAAGTAGCTGGGACTGCAGGTGCCCAGCAATTTACATGTGGATTCAGTGAGAGGACTGAAAGTTCTTCCAATTTATTTTAGATATACACACACACAGGGAGAGTCATAAGAACATAGAATTGTTTATGTATGATTCTAAGAGCAATAGAAAATTAACCATGTTTTTATTTTAATATTATATACAATTTTATTTGTCAGTTATACCTCAGTATTTCTGACAAGTGACATTTTTTTAGCTCAGTCCATATGATATCTACAACCATAATTGTTTTCTGTATTCTGGTTTAAATATGCCAACTTTTATGTATCTATTATATTAATGGACACTCATGTTGTTTCCAATAATTCTCTACTGCATCCCATCCAGCAGCAACTACCCTGGTATGGCCTTTCTGTGAAACTCTGCTAGAATTTTTTAATGAAACCTGAAACTGCTAAAGGTGAAATTTTTCAAATCACCGAGAATGTACATATTCAGTCTTACTGAATCCTGCCAAACTGCTCTGTAAGGGCTGTGACAATTTACGCCCACCAGCAATGCGTGAGCACTCCTGTTTACCTACCTTCTGAACAACCCTTGGTATTTTTAGATTTGTTGATTTTTATCAGTCTGATGAATGGAAAATAGAGTTTTATCCTGATTTAATTTGCTTTGTGCTGGTTAATACTGAGATGGCTTGGTGGTCACTTGTGTTTCCTATTCCATGAATTTTCTGATTTTAAAAAATCTTTTATTTATTTACTTGGCACAGGGTCTCGACACACAGCTTGGATCATAGTGATCCTTATGTCTCAGCCTCCCCACACTGGGACTACAAGTGTGCACCACCATGCCTCGTTTCGGTGGCCGGCACTGCATGCCTGGGGTTCTACGACCTGCGCAGCATGCAATACTGGGGACCGAACCTGGGTCCTTATGCTTACCAGGCAGGCTCTTAGGCCACTGAGCTATCTCCTCAGCCCTACCTACTTATTTATTTTACTAATTTTTCTGTTAGGTTGTTCATCTTTTACCTAGCCATTTAGTGGGATTCTTTCTACAAAATGGATACTATACACTGCCAATATTTTCTCCCTGTTTGTCATTTATCATTTCAATGTCTTTCAGCTTACACTGGATGTTGGTGTGCACGTGTCTAAGAGATAGTTTCTCGTTTTATGAATTTATTACAGACTCTATAGGGTCTATAGGGTCTCACCACACAGATCAGACTCACAGTGATCCTCCTGTTTTCAGCCTCCCAAGCACTGGGATTACAGATGTGGGCCACCACACCCAGTCTCAAAAATAGTTTCTATACATATCTATATATTTTCTTCTTTAAAGTTCTAAAAGGTTGTGTGTGAGGCATGGAGAGGGAATCCAATTTAATTTCTCTTAAATTGGAATTATTGTGTCAGTTGTCTACTGCTGCAAGGCAATCTGCCCCCAGGGTAACAGCTTAGATTGTTTGAACACCAAAAGAGTATGTATTATCACCCAATTCCTGAGGAATCTGGGAGCAGTTTAGCTGGGTGGTCCTGGCCTAGAGGTCATAGGCATCATGCTATCGATGGAATGTTTATTGCTTGTGTTCCCTCAGAATTCAAAGGGTAAAGCCCAAATCTCCAGTGTGTGAAGTAGGGCCTCTGAAAGGCTTAGACAAGGTCCTGAGAATGAAGCCCACAAACGGGTTGAGGACCCTTAGAAGAATAGGAAGAGACAGGACCTCTGTCCTTCACATAGGACATAGCCAGTCAAGAAACCAGCTCTCAGCCAACACTGTATGGCCCCACACTCTGATACCTCAGACGCTAGCCTCCAGAGGTGTAGAACTAAATGTCTGTTGTTTAAGCCACACGGTCTGTGCTATTTTATTTTGGCAGCACAAGGGGCCTGAAAAACATCCCAAGTCTGTAGGGGCAGGAAGGGTGGGGGTGGGAAAATGTGCTTCCACCATGGCGCACCCACAGGGCTGTCCCCTAGAAGTCTCTCTGCTCCTCACAGGGCCTCTCCCCTAGGCTACCTCAGAGGCCTCACGATTCGGTAGCTGGCTTCTCCCACAGTGAGCAATCCATGCATGACAGAAAGCAAGTGTGAGCAAGCAGGAAGCTGCCGGCCTTTTATGACATAGTTTCTAAAGTCACACACTGTCACTTCCGCTTTGTTCTAGTCATTAGAAGCGAGTCCCTGAGTCTGCCCACTCAGTGGGAGGGGAATTCCATCCCACGTCTTCAAGGGAGGCAGATCAAAGAACTGCAGCCACGGAAATCCACCGTAGATCTACAAAGTCATTTGCTCCACCCTGCCTTGCTTTATTTTTAAAGTCTACCCTCACCTTCATGATGTATAGTGACAATTCTCTTTCATCAAGTTCCCTCACCAGCAGATATCTGTGCTGATACATTGATTTATGTATCGATCCTGTCCCAAGGTGACTCTTTACAGATCCGCATGTGTGAAAGGCTGCTGTGTATAAACCATACCTCTGAACTGCCCTTGTGTTCAGGTGATCACATGACTTACTTCATAGTTAGGATGAACTAGAAGTGAAATGGTCAGTTTCTGGCACTTTTGTCTGTTTTCTTGGGGCTTTAAGCTACCACGAGTGATCTGGGTATCCTGCTGGTGGGACCCCACAGGTGAGCAGAGCATGGGGAAAGACAGAAGAAAAAGCCAGAAGCCCAGTGCCTTAGTGACCAGCTGAGTCCAGCCCAGAAGTAGCCAGCAGTGTGACCTTCTCCAGGAACAAGGGGACTGTCCCACTGAGCCCTCCCCACACTGCAGGCTAGGAAGGTTTTTGAAGTTTAATGCTCCAGAGAGGCTTGTTGTCCACCAACACTTAAATGCACTCATCATTTAAACCACTCTGTCCTTTGCCTTGTACTTCTTTTTTTTTTTTTTTTTTTTTTTCTGAGAAGTAGCTCATGCTCTGGTTTCGGTATGTCATGTCTCCCAAATGCTCATAAGCTGGAGGTTTGGTCTCCAAGGCAGCAGTGTTCAGCAGTGGGGATTACGAGTGGATCATGAGGCCTCTGATTGCGTCAAGGATTAGGTCATTGATGGGGTCATCATATAATGGCATTCTTGGGAGACAGGAAGATGCTTAGGAGGTGGTGCCTGGTGAGGGAAGTCATTCACTGGGGGTGTGCGCCAGAAGGGTCCATTTGCCCCCACTCTACCTTTTGATTTCCTAGTCACCAGGCGATGATCTGCTTTGCTTTATATGCTTTCTGCTGTGCAGTTCTGGCCACCCCAGGCCCAGCGCCATAGAGCCAAGGGACTGCAGACTGAAACCCCCCTCCTTTAAGTTGACATCCTCAGGTACATTGTCACAGTGTCAGAAGGCTGACTTTCAGCCCTTACAATGAACTTTTTAATTGAATCTGGAGGAAGAAATTGGAATCTTTCTTTGTGCTAATAGTCAGCTTTACTTTTTAATTTTTCATGTTCCCCCTGTAAAGTTCTTGTGGACATAATTTCCTTCTTTAAAAATTTTATTTCCTAACATTCATTTTATTTTTGCTTGACACAGAATGATTGCACATATTTGCAGGGTACAGTGTGACATTTCAGGACATGCTTAGAAATGATCTGGTCAAGGTAGCTAGCTGGCATCTCTAACTCCTCAGACACAGAATCAATATCTGCATATTTTTGTTTACTGCATTTTCTAATAGGTTATTGATAGCATTAGAAATGTTCTTGACTGTTATTTTGTACCCCCCCCCCTTTTTTTTTTCGGAACCAGGGATTGAACTCAGGCCCTTGCCAGGGAAGCACTTATTCTACTGAACCATCTCCCTGGCCCTGTACCCTATCATTGCTGAGCCCTTTAAGAATTTCCACATAGACTCTGAATTTCAAATAGACACCAGCCAAGATCTCTTTCTCTGATGCTTTTGCCTCTCCTTTTCTTGTCCCTTATGATTCATGATTCAGGATCTCCAGAACAATGCTGGGGAGTAAGAGAGACAGTGTACCTGATTTTGACAGTAAACCTTCATCAATAGCTGTGACAAGGCTAGGTGAGGGGGTGTGTACCTACAATCCCAGCACTCCGGGAGGTAGAGGCAGAGGATTGCAAGTTCAAGCTCAGCCTGGGCGATGCTGCAACCGAGTGAGAGCCTGTCTTAAAAGAATAAAAAATAAAATGAAGCTCAATCCAAAGACCCTGGTTTCACTGTCCAGTATCAAAAACAAACAAACAAAAAACTATGGCACTAATATAGGTTAGTTTTAAATATATTTGTCAAATTAAAGTTTCTGGGTAATATGCTTGCTAAGAATACTCTTTTTTTTTTTTTTTTGTGGAACTGGGGATTAAACTCAGGCCCTTGTGCTTACCAGAAAAATGCTTATTGTACTGAGCTATCTCCCCAGCCCACTAAGAATATTCTTAAAAAATGTGTATAAATTTATTTCCTACCTTTTTCATATTTGTTAATATAGTTTTTTTTCTTTTAAACATCTTCATATGTGAAAATCACTTGATATATTTTGCTAACATTGACTCATATACATTTTTGTAGATAAATCTTAGTACATTGAGCTTCGTACATGTACTATGAAATTAGACTTGCTAATATTTAATTTAGGTTTTTATATTTATAAATGACATTGGCATATACTTTTTAATTGGTATTTAAAAACTCCCTCCTTTTTGAAATGTATATTAACCTAACAAAATTAGGTAGCATTTTCTTTTCTACAATTTAGAAGTGTTTGACTAAGATGGAAAGTATGTTTCCCTTAGGGTTCTGGTTAAATTTGCATATAAAGTTGTCTGAACCTGTTACCTTTCTTTCTTTCTTTCTTTCTTTCTTTCTTTTTTTTTTTTTTTTTTTTTGGTGGACCAGGGATCGAACTCAGAACATTATGTTTTGTAGGGCAAGTACTTATTCCACTGAGCTATCTCCCGAGCCCCTGTTACCTTTCTTGAAGAGAGATATTTGATTAGTTATTGAATTATTTTAAAAAAATTATTGGGCCAGGGAGATAGCTCAGTGACATAAGCGCCTGCCTGGCAAGTGCAAGGTCCTGAGTTTGATCCTTGGTACAGGAAAAAAAAAGTTATTGGCATATTCATATTTACTTTTTTCCCCTTGGATTTATTGCTCATTTTATGAAAACTTTCAAAATTATAGGGAAGAATTTCATTTTATAGCATTTTTGGTCCCTTTATTGTTTTGCTTTTTGTCTCATTTCTCATTAGTCTTTCTAGATATTTGTTCATTTTATTAATTTTGGTTTTAAATTCTTTTTGTCTTTTGAGAGTACCTTGCTATGTAGTTCAGACGGGCCTTCAACTCACCATGTAGCCTAAAATGGCCTTGAACTCACAGAGATCTTCATGCCTCAGCCTCCCAAATGCTGGCATTACAGACATGTGTCACCATGCCTAACAATTTTAGTTTTTAATTGACAACATTTTGGCTTCATTCATTTTTATATTCTTGATTTTCAATTCTATTAATTTTTCTATTATTTTTTCCTCTAGATTAAAAAAATTATTTATTAACTACAGGGTCTTACTGTGTAGTTTAGACTCAGAGTAATCCTTCTGTCTCAGCCTGCCCAGCACTGGGCCTACAGGCATTCATAACCATTCCCGGTTCTGGTGCTAGCACCTTATGCAGTACCAGGTATTGAACCTGGGTCCTTGCATTTGCCAGGCAGGTGCTTAGACTGCTGGGCTATTTCCCCGGCCCTCTTCTAGATTTTTCTAGATTATCATTTTCTTTTTCTAGATTAAGTTGAGTGTTAAATTTTAAATCTCTTTTATCATTTTAAAGAATATGTTTAAACTCTAAATTTTCCCTTGGGTATAATAGTTCTACCTCACCCATCTGGTGTGGTGGGTAATTGTGCAGAGTGGGGGGGCCAGGGATGGAACCCAGGCCCTGGCACACGCCAGGCAAGCACCCTACCCCTGAGCTCGACTTCCAACCCTCCTTGTCCAATTTTATATGCGCAGATCTGTTGCGTTTCATTTCTAAATAGTTTTCGTGCTCATCATGGTTTCCTCTCTAATCCAGAGTTTATTTAGAATGGTATCTGTAATTGTCGGATGTATGAGGTGGAAAAATATATTTCTACTGTTGATTTCTATTTTGAGGAACTTGTGGTAAAGGAACATGATCTCATGATGACAGGCCTTTGGAATTTCTTCTGATTTCCTTAGTGGCCTAATAAATGGTCAAGTGTGTAAATATTCTGGACAGATTTATAAAGAACATGTTGTTAGGGGCTGGGGTGGGGCTCAGAGGGGGGGCACACACTTGGCTTGGGGGGGGCTGGGTTTAAATGCAGCACCAGAAAGACAAAGAAAAAACAAATCCTGCTTGTTTATTTCTTTGGCAAAGTCCTCTCTAAAATGTATGGGTGGCACAATAAACAATAAGTAGTTGTTATTCAGAAAAGAGAAGGAAATCAGACATTGAAGGAGTATAGAGTTCTTGTTTTTAAATTGCATTTTAAAAACTTATAATTGGGGCCAGGGAGATGGCTCAATGGAATAAGCACTTCCCTGGCAAGCACAAGGGCCTAAGTTCAATTCCTGGTTCTGCCCAAAAAAAATTATAATTAATTGCTACCTAATAATTATACATGTTAATGGGTACAATGAGATGAACTATTCCTAATTTGAATTGCAAAGGCCATGTCATTCTCTCAACTGCAAATTAAAATTTTAAATAGCATTTACTTTCTGCCAGACTATTATAAAGAGTGTGTGTGTGTGTGTGTGTGTGCGCGCGCGAGTGTGTGTGCGCGAATGTGCATGTGTTCGCAAAATCTGTGCAAGTAGCATGTTAATGATTTGGGATGCTAAATAGTTTTCCTCGGTATTTATTGACCTGCCCATAATGAGTTCCATAGTGCTTCTTGTCTATATAGTAGTTACATCATCTGTTTTTATGCCCCTTGCAGGCTCAATCAAGGCAATGGAGACTTACCTTGGTTGACTAGCATCTCTGACGAAATTGTGTGCAGCAAAGGCCCAAGGACCTGAGGACACTCATACATCCAGAAGAAATGTTCTGCGTTGTACCCAGCTCTCTGTGACACCCAAGCCCCTGTGTACTACCAGGGGCCTCCCCATAGGCAGTTTTACTTTGTATGGTTTCACATGAATTTCTGTTCAGTCTTGGTCTAGAAACAATTTGTAAGTATTAATAACTTTTATTACAGCATCTTGTTATAATTATTACATTTATTATTAGCTATTATTAATCTCCTGTGCCTAACTTATAAATCAATCCTTTTCTTTTGTATTTTGTAGTAAGGGTCTACAGGGCCTACAGGGGTCTCACTATGTAGATGGGACTCGTAATGATCTGCCTGTGTTCAGCCTCCCAAAGAGCTGGGATTACAGGCACACCATGCTCAGTCTCAATTGCTGTCTCAGCGCGCCCTGAGGGCAGGGCCAGCAGAGCAGGCTGGGGATGGAACTCCTGGCCCCTGCATCTGCCTAAGCAGGTGCTTTAATCCACTGAGCCATTTGGCTGACCCTTAAATTTGAGTACATGATATTATTTTTGTTTGTTTGTTTGTTTGGTACCAGGAATCAAACTCAAGATCTTGCACTTGCTCGGCAGGCACTTAAGCTATTGAGCTATCTCCCCAGCCTGTGTTATAAATCAATCTTGATTGTAAATATATATATATATATATATATGAAAAAACATACACAGTACAATACAAGGTCTGGGGAACCCCCAGTGGCTTGGGATGTATCCTTGAGTGACAAGGGAACTATTATACTTTAGATCTACTCTCCAAAGCCTCAGATTGAGGAATGGTGTTTCCCAGAGTGAGCATGATCCTTCAGCCTGGGCGGTGACACAGATAAGAAACCAGGTGCCACATGCCATTGAGTCAGTTGCTATTTTTGGTATTTCAGTGGTCTCAGGATCAGCTAAGCACACCTCCTCCCTGGTGAATTCACAGGCAGGACCCAGAGGTAGCACTAGAGAGAGAGATTTCCAGCCATGGGACCAGGACTGTTCGTTAACACATTTAAATACACTTTCCTCATTGTAATTATAAGAGGGATAGGTGCAAAAAAGGGAAAAACATAGGAATGTGGTCTGGAGTATGTTACTTTTCAATTTTGAGGCTATTCTTTTTTTTTTTTTTGACGCTGTTCTTTAAAATACAGGTATACAGTGATATGTATAACAGTGTGGATGCATTTAGTAATATTGAATTGAACACTTAAAGTGGTTAACATGGTAATGTTTATGCTGTGTACATTTTGAAATATACAATAAAAAGGCAAAAACAAATACAGATGCTCCTCAGTTTATAGATGATACACTCATTGTGAACTGAAAATACTGTAAATGGAAAATGCATTAGCCAGGCAGGCCTAACCGGCCAAACGCCGGAGCTGAGCCTTACTTGTCTTAAATGTGCTCAGAACACTCCCGTCAGCCTGCGGGTGGGCAGAAGCGCCCAACACCCAAACTGCGGGTGCCTCGTTTATGCGAAAGCGTTCAATGTCTCCTGTAATTTGCTGGGTACCTGTATCCTAAAACATGGACAATACAGAACCCTGGGGAGGATCAGCTCTTCTCCATCCCGATCTCTGGCTGACCTGGCAACTGTGGTTGCTGTCCCTGTCCTGGTGTCACCAGAGAGGACTGCAGTGCATTTTAAGGAAAATAGTAAGGAAACTAGTAAGGAAAATATCCCAATTCCCAATTCCCAGTACTGTTTCTGCTGAATGCTTATGGCATCATTGTAAAGTCAGAAAATCCTGAGTGTAACCATCCTAAGCTGGGGACCAGCTGTAGTTGTAATCATATCATGTATGCAATATTGTTTTGGCCCTTTAAACCTAACATTATGCAATAAGCATTTCCCTGTGCTATTGTACGACATTAAAAAACTGTTTCAGTGCCTATGTGGCTTATTTATTCATTCAAAAGGTTTTTGTCATCTCTCAGCGAGATACCAAGTAGACTTTTCAGCTCTAAGAATAACAGCAAGTGAACAGGCGAAACCCCTGCCCTGAAGGCTTACATTCCAGCCAGGAGGAACAAGGGCCAAGGAACCAGATTCACAGATTGCAGCAAGCAGCGCCATGAATCAGATTAAACAAGGTACTATCAGGGAGCAACTACGGGGCTTTGGGAAGCATTGCTACTTTCAGAGGGTAGGAAGTTTCTGCATCTGAGTAGAACCCAAAGGGCCAGAAGTGAGCCCAAGGGAAAGGTCAGAGAGTGCAGATGTCCTGAAAAAGAAGCGAACCAGGTAAGCCCAGGGACCAGGAGGACTTGTGTGGCTGGAGCACAGCATAGACCCAACGAGCCCGGAGCCTCCTGGGGCCCGTCAAGAATTTTAGCTGGTGCAGAAGGTGCAAGTGAGGAAGAGCTGAGGGCTTGGAACAAGTCAGTGATGTGACAGATGCTTTCAAAGCTCTCCGGGAAACTGGTTGTGGTGGTGTATGCCTGTAATCCCAGCATTTGGGAGGCTGCGGCAGGAGGATCCTTGTGAATTCAGGATTAGCCTGGGCTACAAAGTGAGCTCACGGCCAGCCTCAACTGCATAGTGAGACCCCACCTCAGGAAAAAAAAAAAAAAAGCTCTCTGGTCTCAGGGTTGGGAGAGGAACAGGAAAGGGTGAGCCCAGGAAAGGGTGCTGGTGGACATATGTGTCCCCAAAGAGCAGCAGCCCACGCAGAGAACGGCTTTTCCTAATGTAGGTGGCAGCTTGTGTGGCCTCCTACTCGAGGAATTAAGTGTGCTTCCCTTCCCAGGAGGGACAGAGTAGCTGCCTGCGGTATATTTTGGGCTGGGGTGAGTGGGCAGCATAGAGCATGGCAGGATTAGTGTCTGTTGTGAGTTCAAGGGCAGCATGGGTATGATTTTGGAGTCAGGTGATTTTGATCAAATGCTTGCCTTTATGCCTTCAGGGAAGTGCTTAACTTTAAAAAAAAGTCTCTTTGCTTGCAGTCACAGGAATAATTATGCCTACCTGAAAGAGCCAGGAAGGCTAACACATGCAAAGGGCTTAGCTTAGCATCCCAGGTGTGGGACTCAGCGCACAGCTATTATGAACAACAAGAAAGCAGAGTTGAAAGCAGAGTGATGGGAGGGTACTTTAAAAACTCTACAGCTGCAAACAGTCTCAGGAATCAATGTCAGTGCTGTAATTCTTACAGCTGCTTGCTAGAGCTGCCCTATCAACAGTCATAAAGATTCCCCCTTTTCAAGTTGGCAAATGGATACTTCTCCAAAGGGCAAAGTATGCCATTCCACAGTTATTAAGATTCATAAGGACACTGGGTATTTATTTTTTATTTTTTATTCATTTATTTATTTATTTATTTATTTTTTTGAAGGAAGAAAAGGTTTATTTAGCTCACAGTTACTGGAGGTTTCAATTCATACTCATCTGGGTCCAATGCAGAGCAGCACAGAGCAGAAAGCAACCTTTCATGGTGGTG
>NDGN011385662.1:0-17633 GCA_002564285.1 Tympanoctomys barrerae | reverse complement strand
TGTGATTTCCAGTTTCCTCAGTGCTAGTGTCTGCTGCATTTGTACTGGGTGGACTCGGGGCCTCGTCTCACTCACTCCTATAGTATTTCTTATAAAATCAAGGTTTTATTCATGAAGTCTTTGGCTATGTCTCTAAGTATTCTGTCTATTTTAATTTCAGAAGATTTAGTATTTCTGTTTCAATATTTGGGTCTTTGATCCTTATTGATTTTGGTGATAGACAGAGTTTTATATTTTTTCTTCAGCATGGATAATGCCAGTGTTTCCAGCATCATTTATTAAAGAAGGTTTATCCCAGTAAAGGTACTTGGTGCTTTGTCAAGGAAAAGTGGGGCTGAGTATGTTTGGAGTTGTTTTTGCATCTTTTAATCTTTTCCATTGACTCTGCATTCTGATTTTCTTCCACTTCAATATTGTTTTCTTTTCTTTTTTTTTTTTTTTTTTCAGAACCGGGAATTGAACTCAGGCCCTTCCACTTGCCAGGGAAGCGCTTATTCCATGGAGTCATCTCCCCAGCCCCTGAATGGAATTTTTTTTTTTTTTTTTTTTTTTTGTGGCAGAACCAGGGATTGAACTTAGACCCTTGCGCTTGCCAAGGAAGCACTTATTCCACTGAGCCATCTCCCCAGCCCTTCCAATGTTGTTTTCATCACAATATCTTTGTAGTATAATTTCAAGTCAAGGACTATAATACTCCATGTCTTGGTTATTTTTCCTTATTGTAGGGACAAAATACCAAACTTCACAGTAAAAAAGAAAAGATTTATGGAGCTCACAGTTAGTGGAGGCTTCAGTCCATACTTAGCTAACTCCAAGGCAGAGTGCAGATGGCAGAAAGCAGCCATTCATGGTGACAGAAAGCAGCAAAAAGCAAAGGGAAAGGCAACACCTGGAGCTACTAGCTAGGCTCTCTCCCCTCTTTACATTCATATGTAGATTGTCTGCCCCAGTGCAAGTGTAGTGGTCTCTTGTACCTGCCTAAGCTTGCCTAGGCAGGCACTTTAGACCACTGAGCTGTCTCCCTGGCTCCCAGAATATATTTACTGGGGGAAAGAAAATTTCTACCTGAGAGAGGAACAGAAAGGGACCCAAAACGGATGCCAAGGATCTGGCTTTTTAAGGGATTTTTATAGAGCAAAACCAAGAGGTGAGGTGGGTCAAAGGTGGAAAACAGGGGAACTTGCACACGAGGTGGACAAAACTATGGCCCACCAATAAGATGAATTGCTTAAATGAGGATCAAATGGGAAGCCATTCATGTAGCAAGCAGCACAGAATATAGAACTGTGGTTTTCCAGTAGGGATTGGGCAGGTGACTTATGGCTATTTCAACTTGACTGATACTTTTTTTAAATTGCCAGTCCCTGACACCCATCCCCAGGGAGATTTATGGCAGAATTTGTTTACTCTTTGGTTTTGAGGCCTGGCCCACAGTGACAGTATGTCTCTCCTTAAGTTGCAAGGTTTTCTTTATTGGATCCTTTGAGGGCCTAGACCTGACTGTCTATAATATTTCTGTATAACTTGGCTGCCTACAACAATACTATCTCAAGGTCTTTCCCAGAGTACGCCACACTTATGTTCTTCAAGTTCTTATTATTTACTCTTTTCCTTTTCCAAATTATTTCCCCAAATTATTCACAATGAAGCCTTGCATCTGATCATATATCTTGAAGGGCCATGTGGGATTGTCTGTTTTCTAAAGTTTCTCTCAAGAGTTTTATAAAAAGAAACAAACAAGAAAAAAAAAACTTTCTAGAATTTATTTGTCCTAAGTTGCTGTGTATTTGAGGAAGTTACTTCTATAAATCAGTTTTATCATGTAATGGTATTACAGAGTTGTAAAGATTAGAAAAGATACTATATGGAGTTTGCTTAAGACAATAGCAAACAGAATAGCAGCAAATGCTTTTTTGATATTCTAATGACATATTCAAGATTTTGTTTTCTCAATTATCATCTCCAACCACAACAGACATGTCGCATTAAGTCATTTTTGAGCAAATTATACACATCCACAAGTTCATTCCTAATGTTTTTCTTATATCAGACTAAAATTGTTTGATTCATTAGTCTGTATTTCCTAGAATCCTTTCTTTCAGAGACTGGCAAAAATTTCCACAATAGTCATAGCATTTTCTGAATCTCAGTCCACCATGATATACAGCTTCAGGATGGATTAGAAGTTGCTCCACCAAATTTAAAATTCAGAAAAAAAATAAATAATAAAATTTAGAAGGAATATCAGATAAAGTGAAATTTATGCAAATACATTCAAATATTTCAGGAATACTACGTGCGTATATAATTTTGTGTATAGAAAGTATAAAACATAGAGGGCCTGCCTGTTAGCTCAGTTGTTTAAGTGCCTGCTCATGCAAATGTAGTCAGTCGCAGGATATCACAGTTTGGTCCCCAACTCTGCCTGCATTACCAGACCCATGCTTAAAGCAGCCTGAACCAGCACCCCCCTAAAAAAACATTCTCAATTTATGGGGCTGGGGAGATGGCTCAGTAGAATAAGCACTTGCCTGGCGAGTGCAAGGGCCTGAGTTCAAATCCCTGTTCTGCCAAAAATGAAAGAATAAAAGAAAAGAAGGAAGGAAGGAAGGAAGGTAGAAAGAAAGAATAAAATATACATTCTGAAAACAAAATTACCTTACTTCCATACTGAATTGGAAACAAAAAAAGCTGAGAGAATAATGGTTAAGAGTGATATCTGCGTATTTGATTTCATGAGTACCTATGTGCATAAATATTTATATGTTGAATATTATGAATGAAATTATTCTTATTCTATAATCGATACTTAACCATAAATTTGTTTAATATAAGGTGAACAATCTCAATTAACTTACAAACTTGTATCTTTTATTTCATTTTTTTTCTTCTATTAAGTGTTCTACTCTAGTTCTTTAAGGAAAACTATATATTTGTGTATACTTTGTATTTGCACACAGGGGAGGATTTAATAATCTAATATTACTCTGAGCTATGTATAGAAATCGACATTTCAGAAATGGTAATTGAGAAAATAAATTACCTTCTTTGGGGAAGAAGGGCTTCTCCTTCCAACCTTGTTTCTTCATTCATCTGAGTTGCAATTAACACAGCAGCAGGACAAATTACCTGCGGGCCTTTTAAGCAGCAGCTTTTCTACTGCAAGGGAGTTACAGCTCTGGACTTCATTTTGCAGGAGGAGGCCGGGTTAAGTGTTCTCAATTAGCTTGCCTAATTACCTCAGTAGGACCAAAGTAGTTCTACATCTTGCTCCGTACCAGGAATCTGAATACCTCCAGGCGAGTTGTCTTTCATCTCATCATTTCTCTATGCAATATGTGCCTTTCACTGGCTCCTGAGCACTGCTGTGATGTACTCTAGGGCCAAGTACTTTGGTGACACAGAGCCAAAGACTTTCTTTGTCTTTCTTCACAGCAGAGCGTCATCTTCAATACCGTATTGCACTTACAAGGCTATACCCCATGATGGCACCTGCTTTTTATCTCTTTCCATTGTGATCTTTTCTAATCATTCTATGTAATTCTGAGATCTACCTATCAACCTTTCTCTCACTATCTTGCACTGTTTTTAAAGAAGTTTTATAAAGCATTGATCCTCTTCTCGTAAGTCTTATTTTTTTACCTTTTAGTCATACATTGCTTACTGTTTCTTCCCCCTCACTGTATCTCATTTGAAAACAAAGAGGTTTTCTTTTTTACATTCACTATTAAATCTTAAGATTCCAGGAAATTATTATGACATATATAGGTACTAGTAAAATAGTTTAAGAGGATCACTGAATGTGACATACCATATTTTGTTGAAATTTTAGTGTTGTTCTTGGACACCAATAATCTGTGGAAAAGTAAAAAGACTACTGACTGCAGTAGACTATGAAAATGGACAGAAGCAGTTGATGTTTGGAAGCTGTCAGCTTTAATGAGGAAATATGCACTGATTGCCAACGTTAAAAAACTTATAATTGGGTAAAGATATCTATTAGTATAATCATTATTGCTACATCATTTGAAGTTATAAGAGTTATTAATATCTGAAAATGTAACTTACATTTTACAAGTTTTGTTAGGAGTTAACATGGATATGTGTAGAAAAATTTTTAAAAGAGTAGAATATAAGATATTTGCCCTTTCAGAAGAGTGCATTTGATCTTTCATAGTCACTCACCGAAGTAAACATATGTCAAAGGCTTCAACTGAAAGTGAAATTCTAGAAATATTTTATTCTGTAATTAAAAGAAGAAATCTTCTTTGAAATCCAGTTTGAGAAACCTTAAATTAAAATTTGTACCCCAACCTGGAAGAGGAGAGATAATTAATTGGGTCCAACATTAACTAGCTAGAAAAAGTCTGTGCAGAATATATCACCCAATATAATTGGATTTCATAAAAAATACATTTTTCCAGTTATATTACATTATTTTAAAACTGTCACTCATTCTGATTTGGTTTGATTTTTAACAGGGCATTACTGGTTAAAAATTTATTGCAATGATATAAACAATTAATAAATCACATTTCTGTTATCCTTGTGAATTACATGTCAAACTGTTTTTCCTTCTACTTAGTTTTACCTGACTCTAATCTAGAAGGTGACTCACTAAGTACTATAAAATAAATACCTTATGAATTAGTTTCAGAATGACAAGTTTCCATAAATCATGAGACTGCTATAACTTGAACATTATATATGATTAAATTTATACTCAACTGTTGCATTTTTTGATGCTTATATAAATGATAGTGTTTTTAATTGCAACTTTGTGTACTTTATTTTTAAACATATATTTCACAATGATTTCTATCAATATAGCTGAAGAAGTAATTATACAGATACGTCCACCCTTCATTGTTACAGATTGCTTGCAAAGAGTTTGGAAGAAAAGAAGACAGAGGGTAATCGTCAATTTCACAACTGCTGACAGTTGTTATCCAATCTGCTAACAATCAGATCACAATTAACAGAGCCTGATGGCCATAGCCACCCACAAAAGTCAGTGTTCTCTCTTACTCTCCATAAATATGAAAACAGCCTGAAAAGTCTGAAGAAAGATGTGCCACTTCCACTGGCAGAAAACGTGGTTTGGATTCTTTCAGAAACAGTCATTTTGCCAGTATATAAGCACTGTGTCCAACTCCCTTTTTGTGATCTCTCTCTCCATTTCTCTCTTTCTCTCTCTCTTTTTTAAATATAGAACTCTTCACGAATTTGTGTGTTATCCTTGCACAGGGGCCATGCGAAGCTCTGTATCATTCCAATTTTAGTATTTGTGCTGCCAAAGCAAACAAGTGATTTTTCTCTTAAAGTAATTCTAAATAGGCGTTTTGGGTTGACCAGATGGCTCAGCAGACTAAACACCTGACTTGGCAAAGTACAGGACCCGGGTTTGGACTCTGGTACCACATGCTGCATGCTGCACAGGTCCTGCCCTTGGGTGTGTCTAACGAGCCAAGGAGACCGGGCATGGTGGCGCACTCCTGTAATCCCAGCACTGGGGATGCTGAGACAGGAGGATCACTAGGATTGCGAGCTGCGTAGTTTTCATCATTTTGCTTTCTTCATTCTACTCTGAATACTGCTCCTCAGTTTCTTGCTGAAACCTATTTTTTCTCTTTGCATTCGGTGGTATTGTCTTAGTCACTTTGCCATCTCTGAGACAAAATACCCGAGACTTGGGGACAGTTTTATTTTGGCCCCTGGTTTGAGTCAGTGCTCAGCTGTGCCCAAGGCAGCAGGGTACGGCATAAGGCATGGTGAAGGACAGTCCCTCACCCTGGTAGGCAGGAAGCAGAAACAAAGGGAGGGGCCAGAGGGAGGAAACGCTTCCTGCCCGCCCCAAAGACTCTTCACAATTCATTCTTCCATTAAGATATTCACCACATAAAAGTAAGGACAGAGTGTATTTCATTAAGATGTGTATATTTTCTTTTCTTTCTCCAACTTGAGCACAAATTCCAGAAGTATAAGACTGAACTATTATTATGAATTCCAGGTATATTAAATACAGAGCCCTTAAAAATATTTGTTGGAATAAAGGAAGAAACTGTATATCTGAGGACATTTTAAAACTCCCTTCAAGACAATTATTTGATAAAAACAAAATAAAAATGAAAATTATGATTTGTAAAAATGTGCTTCACTTTAGGATCCAAAGATGATTGCCTAAGCGTTACATTTAGTGAGGTTCAGGAAATAGCTTATTAAACACAGATCAAAGATTTTGAGATAAATTAATTTCATAAATAAAGAGATGATTTCTTAAACATCTAATTAAAACAAGAGAAATTTCCTGAAATAAAATGTACGAACACAAGGCTAAAAATATTCAAAATTAGAAATTGTGTCTGGTACTACAAAATATAAAGATGAAATTGCAAATGGTTAAAAACCATTGTAATTAAATTTGAAAACCTCTATGGAATTCATGATTTTTAGAAATCCCAAATGATTATCACTGACTCTCAAATATATACATAAAATCTCAATAGACCAATTATTACAAAATAATTGTAAAAAGCTGTCAGAATATGCCTAACAAAGGTAATTAGAAAATTAAATTCAAACACATTTAAACTTTTCCACAGGGTGAAAAAGAAAACTTTTCAAATTGTTTTACAAAATTACATTAGTTTTATTTATTTATTTAGTTAGTTAGTTAGTTATATATTTATTTTTTGAACCGGGGATTGAACTCCAGCCCTTGCACTTGCCAGGGAAGTGCTTATTCCACTGAGCCATCTCCCTGGCCCAGTTTTATTTTTTTATTTATTTAATTTTAATGTATTTGCTACAGGGTCTCACTATGCAGCCCAGACTCCCAGTGATCTTCTTGTTTTCAGCCTCCACAGTGCTGGGATTAATGGTGTGCACCACCATGCCTGGTCTCTGTGGCCAGCTCAGTAGGTCATGTGATGCAAGGGATCTAACCTGTTCCCTGCACTTGCCTAGCAATGAGCATCATTTTCTGAGCTATTTCACTGGCCCTTACATTAGCTTTATTAAAGACTAAGGTCTACACTTAACATAAAAGAGAATTTCAAGAAAAATCTGGATAAACTTGCTATAACATAAGGTCTTGCTGAATATGCGCAAATGTAATTTGAAAGCATTAATCATTCTATTTGCATAAACTATAAATACAAATGACTGGAGAGGATGCAACATGATACAATAGACCACTGGTACTATAGATATAATAGAATTGTACCATAGATATAATAGAATTCTTGTATTGGTACCTTCAGGTAATAATATTGAACCTAAATAGGCCAATGTACACACAAACTCACCAAGATTATCCATAATAACATAGTTAAGAGTAGCTTGTAGCTATAAAAGCTATGTTCATTAAAAATAGAATAAATACTTGTAGTATATTTAAGTATAATACTTACAAAAATGAAAATGAACTGCTGCTAGTTCTTACATGAAAAATTCATCAAATGCAAGAAGAAGCATGATGTTAACAATATGAAGTTAAAAATTAGGTATAAAAATTTGTATTAGAAACAGAACAAGGTCAAGAGACAAAGTAGTAATGGAGGAAGTTACTGCCTAAGGGGTTTTCAATTCTTAGTTA
Organism: Tympanoctomys barrerae; assembly: GCA_002564285.1. Lineage (NCBI taxonomy): Eukaryota > Metazoa > Chordata > Mammalia > Rodentia > Octodontidae > Tympanoctomys > Tympanoctomys barrerae. Next base: position 10,036 of record NDGN011385662.1, on the reverse strand, counting down.
CTTTTAGTTTTTCATCTCTGGACAAGTATGCTCACTTTATGAGAATTTATTGATCAGAGTATTTACATTTACTTTTCTGTATATATAACCATGTTGTATGCATGAATTATTCTGAATATCAGACAGTGAAAATTATATTTGTATACATATAATATATATATTCAATGTTGCAAACTGCCCTAAGACCAGTGTCTTGCTACTTTCCTACTTATGCCTCCTAATACCTCAAACCTAATGAAGATTCAGTTACCTTTGTCCAAAATGTTTAGAACTGGAAGTTTTACGGTTTTCAGATATATTTTTAGTTTGGAATATTTTTTTACCTATTCTTAGTTTGTGACAGTTTTGTGTACTTAAAAATCTTAGAGCTAAAACCCAAGTCTAAACAAAAAAGCATATTACTTATAATCATATATATTTTAGCGCCTGAAAATAACTTAATATGCCATTATCAATAACTCTATTGATTAAACAAACTCATCACATGGAATTTTCCACTTGTGGTATGATTTTTGGCATGCAAAAACTACAGATTTTGGAGCATTCTGGATCATAAATATTTGGATTAAGAATGTGCATCTTGCAATTCACAGATTACATCTGAAACATCAATCCCCTGAGGCTTCATTTTCTTTGAATTTTCCACCAAGATATTTGTCCTAGCACCAAAATCATCATCAGTTCAACATGCATGCTTGGATCCTTGGCCAATGGCCAGCCTGAGATGATAGCCAATTGCTTAAGTTTCTTCAAGCGATTTTTTTCTAGTTATCCAGACACAGTTTGTCACGGTGAAAGATGCATAATTATTTATACAACATTTAATCTGCTTCTATGTATAGTAATATACAGTGAAAAAGACAGAAAATGTTGCTGCTCATTCAATGCTGAGAATTAAAGTTAGGCTGACAATGTCAGCCAACACTTTTATATTTTATTTCTTTCTTGGACTAATAAAATACCATTCATTTTGAGTTTGAAAAACAAACCACATATCTCTTCCAAAAAGAAACTTCTGCTCACCATTTTAGGTTATTTGAAAATGAAAGAAGACTAATATTCTTGAAGCATATTGAAATAATTTAAATATTAAATATTATTAAATATTTCTATTTAATAATTTAAACACTTCCTTTATGAATCTGATACATTTTTACTCGCATCAAGTCAATCAGATGCTCTATTTTTCTGTGTTAAATTATGGACATTTTTAAAAAGCTACTCTATCATATTGTATTCTGTGTAGTTGCTATAAATATGTAGAAAGAGTAGCAAAATATATATTTGTTGTACTATATGTAGTTTGTCATAAAACTTGTTTAGATACTATCAAAACATATAAAATGCTGCAAACTTAAGCCAATAGTTGAACATTTTATCAAATAGAATCTTATTTATTAATTGAACCATCATTACATGAACATAAAATAGATGGCCAGATCTTTATGCCAGCATAACATGTTTTCTCACTTGCTAGATCTTCCTTTTATGGTCATTCATGTGCATCGTGAGGTACTATTACAATCAATCTTAAGTAAATTAGGATTTTAAGTGTTTTATTGAGTGATATGTCATATTGTCTTATTATAATAGAAATAAGTGTTAAAATAATGAAAATATAAATGTAATACATGAAAAAAATCTTTAGCTTATTATTAATACAATTGAAAATTTCCTGTGTAATTTACATTGAAATGTATCACTAATTAAATTGAATTTTTATCTCTGAAATGATAGAACATTGAAAAACTGTCTTTAATCAACCGACAAAAGCAAGTTTACCTTTTTAAAACCATTGTTCCATCAGATCAAAGAGACTTGATATATCTTTGATTAAAGACAGAATAGTTCTTCACAGATAACTAGTTTACCTTTTGAAGATTTTTTTAAACTCATAAGTGAATAATTAAAGAATTCTGGATGACAGGAATCAATTCTTCGTAAAAGACACTTAAAATATGAACATTATTAAAAATATATAAGCATTATAGTATGATATTTAGCTTTCTTAAATCAAGCTTATTTTTTGTTTGCATTTTATGGATTAATGTTAAATTAATTTGCTCAGAATATGTTTTATTCTCAGGAGAAAAACAAACTATATTTGTTTCTTGTAATGTTTTCTTTTTTCTACTCTTTTCTAAAATTTTATTTACTAATTTCTGTATCCTAGTCTTTGAAATATTAGTGGACTGGATGTAAATGTTTAACTTATTATCATATACTTATAGAGATACATATTTGTTCAATTCATGAGCACAAGGATGCATGAATACTTCGTTAATTATTATTTTTTTGTGTATTTTAAGGAAGGGTCTACTACAGGGTGTTCAAGGTCTCACTACTAATTAAATCGGACTTGTAGTAATCCACCTCTTTATAGCCTCCCAAGAGCTGGGATTACAGAAATGCTCCACGCAGCCCAGTCTCAATTGCTGCCCTGGGGGCAGGACCAGCAGGACATGTGGGAGATCAAACCCTGGCGGCTGCTCTCTGCCTAAGCAGGTGCTTTAGTCCACTGAGCTATCATGCTGGCACAGCATACACGTTCTTAAGGTATCTGAGGAGAATCAGTTTTAAAAGACTTCATTTTTAGCAAAGAAAAAAAAAAACAGTGTCATTTTATTCCTATACCTAAAGTGATAACTACTTGAAGCGTAATCACAGTTTAGTCTATATTGCTATATATTGTCATTATCATTTAAATAGTATTAAATTATAGCATAAGTCCCTCCATTGTTCTAAAATATCCAAGATAGTGATTTGTTCTTCATAAACTGATTATGTTATTCCTCAGTCTACATTTTTTAGAGTAAAATCTATTTTTGGATACAAAAATCTATCACTTCATTTTATGCCTTACTAATTGCTACTGGAGTATCATTCAAACACTTCAGATCCTCTCCAGCAATAGTTTTGTGAAGTAAGCAAAGAACAGTTTGCTACAGCTGTCCTGTTACTGTATGTATGCAATTTAAAAGCTTCAAATTATTTGAAGAGCAGTGATTTAGCTTTAGAAAAGTGAAGCAAAATCAGAATAACATAAATTGAGAATTGGTATTTCTTCTGGGGCCAGAGCTACTTATTGATTTCTTGCTATTGTAGGATGGATTCAAGAAGTGAAATCACAATGAAGAATAATAAGAAAGCATGCTGCATGCTGTCAAGTTACTGCATGCAATCTGCTCTAGAAAAATATTTACACAAACAAAAACTAAATTAAGACTTCATGATATTTGAAGCATAGAAACTGGAGAAAAATATACACTGCAGGTTACAAAAAAGAACCATGAGGAAAAACATCACAATATGAATCTATATCTAGCTTATGGCTTTTGACAAATGGGTTGATCAGCTTACATGAAAAAAAAAAAACACTATTTCTTTCAGCATAAAAAAACCCCGTACATATTATTGCAAATAATGTTGCCGGATACTTTGAAGTACACAAGTTGTTGGCAATGCAGACTGAGAGCTTGTCTGAGATTCCTGGGCCTTTCCACTGAATCATGACAATTGTAAAGAGCCATCAGAATTCCGGGCAGAACTGGGAGCTCGACCTAATTCTCTGTCTAACTTCCTTCTCTTTATGTTTCACTTCCATTTCTCCCTTGTAGATTTTGCCTGAGATCTCTTTCTGTAACAAGTCATTAACAAAAAAAATTCTCTCTTGGGGAATCTTCCAAGGAAACATATCTAAGGAAATACAGAAGTGAAAATTAAAGCATTTAAAATGCATACTTCACAAAAACAAAAAAAAAGCCTGCAACATCAATTCTAAAACAAATAGACTTTTTTCCTTCTCTTTAAAAATTTGTTTATTTATTTATTTATTTGGTATGAGATCATCCTATGCAGCTTGGACTCATAGTGGGCCTACTGTCACAGCCCACGCAGTACTGAGAGCAAAGGAATGCACCACCACTCTCAGGGTTCCAGGACTGGCACAGCATGCAATACTAGGGATCCAAGCCAGGTCTTTGCACTTTCCAAGCAAGTGTTTAGCTACCTCCCCACTAAGCTATCTCCTCAACCAGTCTTTTTCTTTCTATGTATGAACAAGTATTTACTAACTTTTCCCTTTGAAATTGGAATATACTGCCCATGTTCTTTAGTAACATGATTTGCGAAAGTGATTTGTTTTAAAATAAATGTTTTTAGACTAGTCAAATTTACATTATCATATTTTAACTGCTATTTATTCATTGCATTTATACTTTATATCTTACACTTCTTTTTCTTCTCTGTCCATGTGGAATTTAGCTTTTTCTCCTACGAGTAAGAATATAAATTCTAATTAATTTAGATCTACCTTAAACACTATTATATTGTTCTCATCAGTTAAGTTAGATAAAAACATTGTAGGCATTCAAAGATAGGTCTACAAAGGACCTATTATGGAAGCAAAATATCCTGCAACTCTGGGAGAGACAGGTACCTCCACAGGGGGCCAGACCTCAAGACAAAATATTAAAGAAATGCTGTCACACACCTCCCAAGGGTTAGACATCAGGGATTGATACTCTAAATAGAGTATCAGCCACCTTGAAAAAGCTTGAAAGAGTCACTGGTCCAATCACTTACAGGAAAAGCTCCTATTATGTATTCATGCCTACTTGCTATGTGACTCCCTTTCGCATTTGATTCTGATCTAAATCCTGCTTATCACCTTATTGGTTGACCACAGTTTTATCCCACCTCATACCCACCTTGCCAGTTCCCATGTTTTCCACCTTTGATCTGCCTCACCTCGTGGTGTTGCTCTATAAAAATTTCCCCAAAAGGCAGATTCTTTGGCAACTCACTTGGGCATCCTTCTGTCCCACTCCTGTACAGAAGCTTTTCTTTCTGCCATTCAATATATTCTGCTCTTAACCTCTGCTGTTCCTAAAATTCATTCTTCAGTTTTAGAAAACACAAACTGATCCCAAGTATTTTGCAGCTCAGGGATTTCATTCTCCTAAAGCAATATGACTTCACATGCAGTACAGTTTATTACTATATGTTGTAATAGAATATGTCCAATTCTGCCCTCGTGTCTTCTGAGACACAACTGTCATTAATTTCACTTACATACGTTCTATAATCACTCTATCCATCCTTACTATTTATGACTCAAATAATCTTCAGTTATTAATATGTTCTTATTAGTAATGATTTAAAGGATCATCATTATTCCATTGAGGTATAAGAAAAATGAGAATTTATTATAATTATTTTCAATTATTTTTCAATGGTTTCCCTTTTCATCTGATTATAATTTCTACTCTAAATGATTTTGTTTTCTTTGAAGAAAATTTTTGGCAAATAATATTTATTGGCCAGTGAGATGGCTCAGTAGACTACATGCTTGCCTGGCAAGTGCAAGCACCTGAGTTCAATCCCTAGTTCTGCCAATAATAATAATAATAATAATAATAATAATATTTATTGGTAAAGAATTATTTTGTTTTTACGTGACAATGTCTTTACCTTCTTTTTTTCAACTATAATTTCACTGAAGGCAAGTATATAAATTAGGAAGTGTTAAACATCACTGTTTGCCATAAAATATATTTGAGTTATCATAAAATCATATGTTGATTTCAACAAGGTTATTATTTCATGAAGCTACTCTCACCAATTTGCATTTTATGACAATTCAGGCAATTTTGAAATTCTCAAAATTTTAAACTATGATTTCTACAACAATTGCTTGCAATATAAGTAACTGTACAATTTCAGTGATAATTTAAATTTAGAAAAAATCAAACCTTGAAACTACAACTGTGACTGTATATAGGTAACACTTTCAATATAACACTGAATAATGTATTATGCTATCCTAAGGAGATTGCTATGTTACTGAAATAAGGGATGAACAAACTATAATATAAGAAAATACAAATCATAAAAAGAAAAGGCCAAGAAACATAAATGTATTAAAATAGAATAGTATTGCAGTGAGTATAATGGAGTCCAAATATTTTAGATACACAGATACTCAAGACTCTCAACACTAAGGCTGAGTGTGGGGCCACACGTCTGTAACCACAGCACTGAAGCGGCTAAGGGAGGAGGCTCATTGCAAGTTCAAGACCAGCTTGGGCTACATAGTAAAATCAAGTCCAGCCGGGACTATACAGTGAGGTTCCATCTAAAAAAAAAAAAAAAAAAAAATTTACAAAATGTATGCATGGAATTTTGGTATCTCATGGAATTTGAACTTTGAATTTGAACATATGAATATGTGCAAACGATATCCATCTTATTCTGGTAGCCATCTTATTTTGTATGCCAACTTTCCTCATAGAGGTGTATGTGAAGTACATGGAAATGCACTCAATCCAATGTTTTATAAGGGCAAAGTCATTACTTGTATTACAAAATCCATGATTATCAAGATTCATTGATATTGTTTTTGTCCCAAGAATTCCCAAGAAGAATATGTCTCAGATGGAAAATAAATACCTCTAGCAAAAGTCCTGACATACAAAGTAAGGATGACAATAGTCAAAGAAGCATTTTAAAAACACATTTAGGGAAATAGCTGAAGATTTCCCCTGAGCAGTATTCTTGGTCCAAATAAGAAATGGAATAATTTTTAGGATTTTTTAAAGAATTGTTTCTTTTATAGATGATATAGTTAACCCTTCATTTTAGAATTTTTGACAAAAATATTGTAATACAATTGTTTTAGGTCCATGTAAAATTAATGAGTTAAAATCACATGCTCATATTATTAATTTATATGAAGACTCTCTCAGAAAATTAACTTCAATTTATATAACATACAATGCTTTTCTTTAGCCAAAATACTTTATTAAAAATAAGTTCAGAGAAATGATATTAGCAAGAGATGGAGAAGCTCTAGATCGTAATATCTCCCAGAAAAATGTGTTGAGAAAAACAAATAATGACTGGCAACATTACTTTAAAAAAGCTTTTGAAAATAGACAAAGGTGTACAATAAACTAATGAAAGTTCAATTAGGAATAAAATGCATTAAAATAATAGAAAAATATTGGTGTTTTTACCAGGTCTTGCCCCTGTGAATGCTGAACTCATGGCAGTTATGTACAGAAGTGGTAGTTTAGTCTCTGCTGACCTCTCTTGAACTAAAGGCAAAAGAATAGATTTTGTGTGGGAAGTTCTCTCTTGTTTGGAGAATTGATTGTCTGTTCACCTAACTCAGAACTCATGCAAACTGAAATCAATGTGAATAACTGCAATCTCAAAATGATAAAAGCTGTGTAAAGAAACCACTACAATCAAGGGACTCAATTTAACATCATAATCCTCTGTTATTTAACAAATAGTAAATATTTCAACAATAATTTTTTTCAAATAGAAAGTAGTTGGGTTACTGTTATTTAGATCTTCAGATAATTTAAGTAACAGTGAAATCTCTGAATAAGAACTGCTGATTTAATTGAAGAAGCCAATTAGAGCCACTATTTTTATTTTTAAAATTAAGAAAACACTGATTGAGAGGATATGATAATTTGTCTACAGCCACACAACTTCATTTGGTCCAACAAAGCTTTGAAGTTGTATGCTCTTTTCCTCAAAATTCCTTGCCTTTGTCTATTAACACTTGATACTTGGTGTCTGATCACACTTCATTTGTATCCTGTTATTGATAAGATGTGTATATAGAATTATTGTTTTTATTTTCCAAGTTTTTAATGAGTGCTATATGCCTGTAAGGTACAATTATTTAAAAAGTACGTCAGATTTTTCTCTACACAAGAACAATAATTTATTACAGATACTGTGGAATCATCATGAATACCCACTTTGAAAATCTTTCCTCTCACAGGATGGAAAACACAGAAGAAATGGACAGATTCCTAGACAGGTATGAATTACCGAAACTGAATGAAGAAGACATAAAAATGCCAAATAACACAATATCAGTCATGAAATGAAAAGAATAATAAAAAGCTTACCAACACAAAAAGCCCAGGCCCAAATGGACTCAGCTGAATTCTACAAGCAATTTTTAGAAGATTTGATCTTGATAGTCCTTAAACTTTTCAATGAAATTGAAAGGGAAGCAATACTCCCTCATTCATTTCTAGAGGAAAGTATTGCACTGAGACCAAAACTGGAGAAAAAAGAGAGAGAGAGAGAGAGAGAGAGAGAGAGAGAGAGAGAGAGAGAGAGAGAGAGANAAAAAGAGAGAGAGAGAGAGAGAGAGAGAGAGAGAGAGAGAGAGAGAGAGAGAGAGAGAACAATGGGCCAATCTCCCTCATGAACACAGGTAAAAAATCCTCAATGAAATATAAGCAAATAGAATGCAACAAATTATAGGAAGATTATATGTTATGACCAGATGGGACTTATCCCAGGATACAATGATGAATCAACATATGTAAATCTATGAATGTAATGTACTATCTCAGCAGAGCCCAAAACAAAAACCACACCATCATCTCTATTGTCACAGGAAAAGCTTTTTACAAAGCCCTACACTCTTTCACGATAAAAAATAACAATAAAAAATAAACCTACAGAAAATTTGAATATATGCCCTATATCTCAATCTGATAAAAAGCCTTTTATGACAAACCAACAGTCAACAACATTTTAAATGAAGAAAAGCTGAAAGCTATTACTGTTAAATCAAGTACGAGACAAGAATATCCACTATCACTAGTCTTATTCAACATAATTCTGGAAATATTAGAGCCATTAGATAAGAGAGAGAAACAAAAGGAACAACAATAGATAAAGAAGAAGTTAAACTCTCATTATTTGCAGATGGCAGGATAGTCTACTTGGAAGAACCAAATAACTTCACCAAAAAACGCCTACAATTTTTTGCTTATTAAATTAGATTTTTAAATTTACTATGCTAAAGTATTACTGGAATAAATTCTAAACATTGATCACAGAAAATAATTATTATTAATTGTATATAATACAACATATAATCATTAATATTACTTATTTAATTTTTCCATATTTTTCATCGGCACGTGCTTGCAGTGCGCACCGACTGCGTGCATGGTACGGTGTAGAAGCTTACACACAGCTTTGCTTTCCCTCTTCTTTTTCTTCTGCACCTGCTCCCTATTCCTCATGGTCCCAATTTATCTATTCATGATTTATTTCCCTTTTTTTATTATCCATCTGTCTCTTTAAATTTTACATTACGGAAAAAATGTTAAAGAGAATTGTATAACTAAATAATAGCAGGATAACAGTAGTTAACCCTTAGAATATTGTCACCTTCAAAGCAGTAACACACAGTACAATATAGGAGTATCAAAAATTCACTAATAAATATTACTGCAGAACTTCTTTTTCAATGAAATAAGAGACACTAATAATGCAGATAACTTGCATTTTTCTCCCTTTTTCCATTTTTTCTCCTTTTCCCCATCTTACCTCTTTTTTATTTTTAAACAAGTCCTTTTTAATTCACATTCCCTACCGCACATTTTAAGACTTATTTCTTCTTTCAAGTTCTCAAAACAGGGAGACAATATAATGTTTATATATGTGAGTCTGATTTATTTCATTTATGATTATGATCTCAAGTAGCAGCCATTTACCAACAAAAGTCTCAAGATTATCCTTCTTTATAGTTCAGTAGTATTACACTGTATAAAATACCACATCTTTTATCCTTTGTTAGGTGGACATTTGGGTCTTTGTTAGGTGGACATTTGGGTTGCTTCCAAGATTTAGTTACTGCAAATTGTGTGGCTATAAACACTAGTGCACATATATCTTTGAGACATGTTTTTAATTGTTCCTGGAAGATACTCAAAAGGGAAACAGTTGGTTTAAATGGGACCTGTAATCCTGCTTTCTTTTTTTTTTTCCATAATTTTATTGAGAAACAAATAGCAATGAGAAAGTTTCAAACCAAATTGGTAGGACAGTTTCAATAATTGACACATTACATACATTCTTCCTACTGGTTAATTGCTGTACAAGATGTGGATATGATATCCTATTTACAAACACCATTAGAACCAATCCCTCTATTCATTAAGAGATGTAACTATATATCTATCCTAACCACTTTGAATACACAGATACA
>NDGN011385659.1:0-10385 GCA_002564285.1 Tympanoctomys barrerae | reverse complement strand
CCGAGTTCAGATATACTCTGGGACATTTAATGACTCACCCTTGAAAATAAACCAAATACAAAGGTGCTCACCCTACCTTCCTCCCTTCCCACCAACCCCTCAACACACACCTCTGCATGGGTGGGCGCACGTGCGCGCGCACACACACTCACACACACACACACACACACAGAGGCAGGCATCATTGCTCAGTCAGGAAAAGAATGAAAACAAAGGTGAGCACAGCAGGAGGCCAAGGCCATGGCCAGGACGCCAGGACGGGACCCACCTTTGCAGCGCTCACAGCAGGCGCCCCTCTGCTTGATGGCCAGAGCACAGTCCCGTGGCAGCACGGGGCACTTCTCCCGCTGGCATGTCACTTCCTTGTTCTAGGCAAAAAGAGACAGGAATTATGGGAAATCAGCATCACAGTCTCCAGAACCCTGACCCATGCCGAGTCCTCTGCCTCTTGTCTTGCCTTCATCTTGGCTGGGAAGTGTGGTCACAAATTGAAGCTGTCCCTGCCTGGAGCAGAAATACCCACCCAGAAAGACAGGACTCACGGAGAGCAGGGGATTTTTAGAGATGAAAAGATGTAAATGTCCCTTCTTTAAACACAAGCTGTGCCCAGATGGCCCAGCAGCAAGGGACACAAGTCCTCCAGCTCTGTCCTGTGGTCTCTTCTTAGTGCACACTCCAGAAAGAAAACATTAGTGTGATCATGTGTTGCCCATTGGGCTACCTGGCCAGGGCTGCATCACGGGAACAAGAATATTTCCTCACGGCCAGCCAACAGCCCTTAACAGCGATTGCATTAAAATGCAGCCGTCTAAAGTTGAATATTGAATTGGCTCTATGAGAAGAAAAAATAATACTCCCCATGCCAAGCAGAGACACTGTCGCCAGTGTTTTATAGCCCTGGGACAGCTGCGTTGCATTAGCACTTATGCTAATGAGAGTACAGTGAGCATTGGAATCTTTCTTTTGTTCCTAAGGGTCAGCTGCTAAGTGTCCTAGAGAAAGAAGATCCAAATGTGGCGCGTACACCTATCTGCGCGCAGAGCCGATGCACATGACCCAAAGACTGTCACAGAACGTCACCAGCAATGTGCCTGCTCGGGGCTTGCCATGTGCCAGGTCCTGTGCCTTCCGTGCCTGCTCACATTCCATGAGGTAAATGCTATCACTCTTTTTGTTTTTGTTTTTTGAGACCAGGTCTTGCTATGTAGTTCAAGCTGGTCTTGAATTCTCCTTCCTGCCTCAGCCTCCCTAGCGCTCAGATTGCAGGGATGTGCACCACAGCTGGCAGGTATATTCTATCATTTTACAAATAAGAAAGCCACAGCTCAGAGTGGGCAGCTGACTGGCCCAACCTGACATGGCTGCTCAGTGGCAGAGGTGGGATTCAGACTAGAGTCCTGAGTGCACACAGTCACACTCCAGTGGGGTCAGGCAGTGCTGCCGCCATGCTACACTGTTGTGGGGACAGCGGGAGAGGGCACCAGACCAGCTCTGCCCCCTTGGTGGTGAACCTCCAGCATGCATATTGTTTTTCTTTTAAGACAAAAGATGTTAATGTAGAGTTGTTTTTGTAAATTAAAATCTCAGTATTTGTGTTTAATTGCAATGTTGGTACTCTGTAATAAACACATGGGTTTTGAATTGCGGTTTGGGTACTTGTACCTAAAAAGTTCTCCATCAATGCTGGAGACCCCTCCTTGATGTGGAAACCCTCCCTTGGCCCTGACAGTGGCCCTGAGTTTCTCAAGTCTTCTGCACACTTAAATATTGTGAGCAAGGCAGATCTCACCATCCAGTCCAGAAACATGGAGCTATGTGCATGTGAGTAGGGTGTGTATACATACAGGCAGAGAGGGCATATGTGTGCATGTGAGGTGTGTGTGTGTGCGTGCATGCACCCGCATGTGCACACATATCTTGGAGGCTCGAGCCTACACCCAGCCCCACACAAAGCCCAGCCCAAGGCTGGTGTAGGATAACACTCATCACCCTCTGTGTTCTCCCAACACCTGCCCATGGCCTGTTGCTTCTTTAACCCCGATGCCATTCCAGGCCATGATCCTGACCTCCAGGACCCTAGGACTCCTCCCCCCGCCCAGCTCATGGGTCCCAGCTCCCCTCTGACCCTCAGGGGCGTGGAGAGGCCTGAGCTTCCACTGCTGTCTCTGCCTCAGGCCTCACTCTGAAGGCTTGATTACTCGAAACACCCAAGGAGAGTAGTCAGCACTGCCACGAGCATGCCAGCAGGACTGTTGCTCGCTGACCTTGCTTCGGTCACTGGCTATGTGTCAAGATTAGGGTAGGTGGGCGGGGTGGCCTGAGAAATCTCTCTCCCCTTTCTCTTGTTGGTCTGGTGTCTGTTCCGTGGTTGCCACCCTCATGGGCTGACCTTGTTTAGTCTGGATCCTATGATCTGGGCCCCTCAACCTCTTTGCGGCTTAGAACTGTCCTGTCACAGAGGCAGCACCCCTCACACACACACAGCCTGGGTCTGGTTACTCTAAGGAGGCATCACCAGTGTGTCTCTGCGAGTGACAGACACACCCGCTTCTGCCTCCATGGCTTCCTCCTCACCCCCCATCTCCAGCGTGTTGGTGGTATCGGGATAGCTCCAAGTCACAGCCCATGCATTAATTCTTACAATTTTTCTTACATTGCAAACAGGATACAGTATGGTCACAATTCAAATTAAGGCAATGCCTGTCTTTAAAATGTCACTCACCTCACTCTCCCAGGTCATCAACCATAACCCTGGGAGTGTACGCTGCTTGCCATTATTAACCACAACTGGGCTTTGCCATGTGTCCCCTGGCCAGCCACATCCTGATGCCTATTTCCCACCCCAGGATGTCGGAGACATGAACTTCTACAGCTCTGTGCAGTCACCAACCTGCACAGGGCACCGTAAGTGCGTCCTTTCCCATAGGGGCCATGGTCACTTCCCCTGCCACTGGGGCTCTCAGCCCTACCAACACAGGGGAAACACTGGTCCTGAGACACTGGTGATGTCTCTTTAGAGGGGCAGCGGGACCTGGGGCCGCCAGAGCTCCCGGGCAGTCAGAGGGGTGTGCAGACACGTTGAGGAATGGGGAAGTAGGAAGGCACGAGCCCTGAAGTGTGGGAGCTGGCTGCTCACTCGGATGTGTGGAAGTGAGAGCCAGGACCCAGAATGGGATCCCAGGCTTCCTAATACATGGTCTGCGGTTACAGGCCAGCACAAAAGCTGCTCCAACCAAAGGGTCTGTTCAGTTGAGATTTCTTTTGCTGGCGTGCACACACATGCACACACACAGGCACACACACTTTGGTGTGGGTTTAATGGGGTTTTCTCTCTTCCTGTTACAATTCGAATTTTCATATAGTTTATCAAGGGTCACGCGAATGTGTAACTGCCACACTGGATCATTCCCCTGGTATCTGACTGACAGGTAATTGAAGGTCTGCTCCAACTCTCAGGCCTTCAAAGAAAAATAAACAAAAGTAAAAGCTCTGGTGAATCTCTGTGAGCAGCAGATTCCCCTCATCTCCTTAAATGAATGCAGCAGCATTAGGGTAAACTCAAACACAGGTTAATCAAGACCATGGGCCGCCCTCCCCATTATGCCAGAGAGGGAAACACTCACCTTGAGCCAGGGGCTCTGGTGGGCAGTGCAACAAGCAGGCAACGCCTCTGGAGCCCACCACCCCAGCCGCCTCATCCCCCCGCAGCTGCCACCACTGTGGCTCCAAACCATCACTGGTGGCCCGCAGACACCTGCTGTGTTCGGTAACAGGAAAGTGGCTTCAGCCTGAGGATGGCAGCGATCTGCCCATCGCACCTCTGAAAGCCAGACCAGTGGCCCCTACCAGAGGTCCCCATTTCTCACCGGCGTTGGAAGCTCCCCAGTTCTAAACAAACAGAAGCCATGACAAAAGCACACTCAAGGAAAAGAGGAGACCACTGAGGATCCAACCAGCCAGCCAGCAGGCCTCCGGGGCCTCTCAACCTCGCCTCTGCGGTCTGTGCCTCTGCAGGGTGGGCCGCCGGGTCAGCCCGCTTGCACAGGAGTCGGTCTGCACTGCCTCCCTTCCCAGGGCAGGACCTGGGCCCTCCGACGCTGACCACATACATCAGGACACGTGCGGCCTCAGGGACACCCTCGGTGGAGTACAAATGGCAAGAGTAAAGGGGGGGCGGGGAGGAATAAGGGGTAAGAAATCGACAAGCCCAGCAATAAGGTCCATCAGGAGGGCGCGAAACCACAACCTCAGCCACAGATGGCCAAGTTCAAACGGGATTCTTCGCCGCCACACTCTGTGCCTGAGACCGTCACCAGATGGCAGCACAGAGCATACCGGGCGCGGGAATTGCCGCGGAGCCTGGCACGGCCTGGGAGCACTTTCTAGTCTGTGCAAGATGCCAGGATGCTCTCCCATGAGGCAGGGGAAGGGGACAGTAGACAGCAAAGCGCTTCTGTCCATTGCCCCTGTGTGCCTTCCTCCACAGGGAAAATAGAAACAAGCTTGAGAGCCTTTTGTTAACATTTCCTGCCAGTGTCTTTTAATAATTTTTTGAGAGATTCTTCCATAAGCGATGCTACTGTAGAATACAGAAAATCTACAATGGAAAGACATGACCCATTAATGTAAATAACAATAATAATTGGGAAACAAAAACACATCAGTTGATGCAAGAGGGAAGGAGATGTCCCTGACAGAAGTGTTGTTCTCAGATCTGACATGGTGTCAGTAGTTCCTTAAAATGAGAATAAGGGTGAAAATGCCCAGGGCCCGCCCCGTGGACCTTCCATCTGTACAGCTCTTCTGGTAAGGAGGTCAGCCCCCTCCATCCCTGCTGCTGGAAGATGGCATCACTGTCCTTCCACTCCTGATCCCTCCAAAAAGCCTTCCCCGAAGGCAAACACCTGTCATTTGGCAAAAGCACTCAGTATGTCACTGAAGCCAGTGGCTGGCCTGGTAGCATCAGCAGAGAAGACACACGCTCCTCTGCCGTTTCACAGCAGTCTTCCTTGGGAAGGAGGCTGACAGAATTTCCAGCCTTCGGAAACTCCCACCCAAATGCAAATCTCCACAGGGCGTGGCCACATTCACCCCAATGTCATTCTCTCCAGCACCCAAGACAGCCCTCACTGTGGAAGGAGAGGAGGCAGGCCAGCAGCCTGCAGCTCCAGAGTCACCACGATCCCAGGGAAGCAAGATGTCAACACTAGCAGCTCCCACAGCCCTGTAACTGTGGCCACCCAAGCAGACCATGAACGAGAATGTCACCTCGAGCCAAATGCTGGTGAGCACATGAAGGCTGCCCTGGCCCTGTGTCGCACCTTCACTAACACAGAGCCTCCCTGACGCACAAACACACACAACAGTATTTCAGGTGAAGGAGCCTCAGGATGGCTCAGAAAGGCACTGGTTTGGAGGAACAGGATGTCAGTGGCATTTGGGGGCAGGGGCAGGAGAACCTGACCGATATCAGCCTGGGCGTCTTCACTACACTCTCTCACCTCCCCACACATGAAGCTAAGCAGGTGAACTTCATGAGCTACCGTACCAGTCCCAGCCCTGAGGAGGCAAGGACAATGCTAAGGTAAACAGGGGTCTGCATTTCTCCCAGGTAATACGATGCCACTTCTCCCAAATAGAAGTGTAATGCTTGGTGTTCCCACAGCAGCTTTCTTCTAAAGAGCTCTGCAGATGCCAGTCCATGAATCCTTATGTTTTCTAAAGATCTGCAGACAAAGGAGAGATGCACAGTGACCTTGAGTGTCTTGGTTCTCAAAGAACCAGCAGGCAGTGGAGTGGGGACATCACAGGTACCCAGGCCTGGGTGAAGGCACCAGCCAGGGAGGTGAGTGGCTATGGGCCGACATTGAAATGTGTGGGTGAATCATGTTAGAACTTGGGGAGCCCCAATATGACTGCTGAGATTTCAGGAAGAGACCAGGATGCAGGTGAGCTAGTCTGGAAATCTTTCGGATAGACGAGCCACCTGGACAGACAGATGAAGTCACAAGTGTTCCGTACACCCTGGAGGAAAAGGCAGGCTGGATCTGGGGGAAGGAATCTGGCCTCAAGCCCTGAAGGTTCCTCAGTGCAAGGATGCAGGCAAAACCTCCAGGAAGAGCCAAGCAGAGTGGTGCATGTCTGCGATCCCAGCTGCTCTGGAAGCAGGGGTGGGCAGCTAGCAAGTTAAGTTCCAGGCAGCTACAGCAACTTACTGAGATTCTGTTTCAGAATAAAGACTAGAAATGAGAGAGGGCTGGGGACCTATCTCAGCCAGGGAATGTCCCAGGGCTCATTCCCAGAACCACCAACACAAGCTGAAGAGAGAAGGGTGTTTCAGCAGCATGGAAAGACCCAGGGTGCAGGCTCTGCTGCCTCCCAGGGGTTCTGGTCACTAGAAATGATGAGGCACTTCCCTTCTGGGAACCTGGTCAGGGATCCGTCTCCAGTGGACGTGAACATCCAGGAGGCGCTAGTGCAAGCCTGCGCCTGCTCCAGCCTGCCTCCCTCGCACTGAATCTGCTCTTGGTCTCCAGAAATAATAACGAAGTGGGGTGGGGAGGTTCCCTGCAATAGTCCTCGGGGTGCCAGTGGCAGTATTATGCTTGATTGGTGATTTATTGTTGTTGTGTGTGATTTATTATTTTAATTAAGCTGTTGCTTTTGTGTGCTTCATTACTGGTGGTACAACTGACTTCTCCATAACTCTTACAAAGAAAAAAACAGAAGGAAAATAATGAAGGAAAGTTGATCTGCCATAAAGTCAAAGTGCAAAGCATAATGTTTTGGTTATCCCTCAGATCAATAACAGTTGACAAAAATGGACAGGAAAAAACATAGCTAACAAGACCACCTCTGTGGGGTCAGGGAGATGGCTCAGTGGAATAAGTGCTTTCCTGGCAAGAGCAAGGGCCTGAGTTCAGTCCCTGGTTCCACAAAAAAAAAAAAAAAAAAAAGATCACCTCTAAGGTGCAGAATGTGAAGCTGGAAAAGACCCCAACTCCCCATGCTTCCCAAGTTTTCTCTCTTCCCGGCAGCTCTGGGGTGAATAACAGCCAGCAGCCTCAGCCCTCCTCTCCCCAGCTTGTACCCGGAGTCCCTCTCTAGATCTCGCTGCACCCACAATTCACCCCACCAGTTCTGTGATCCCTGTGGTGGCCAAGGCCCCAAGCAGAGCTGAGCCATCTTTCATCTAATAGTGAGGAGCGTGCAGCTGTCCAGGCAGGAAGCTGACTAGGGCTTTCACCGCGCTGACAGCTCTGAGAACCTGTTATGAGCCGGACTGCACCCAGTATGTCCTGTGCATCTTGTCATTTAACCCATGCAACAGGCCGGGGAAGTCGCTGCTCTGCCTCTCTCCCGTCTCATAGGTAGGGAAACTGAAGCCAAGCGAGTGCCGCGCTCCACCAGCGTTACAAAGCCACCAGGACAGAGATTCAAACCCATGGCCCTGTGTGTCCAAGTCTGTGGCTTAAGCGCTGCAACACACAGCATGGCCCAGACGCTGGGCTGAGCCGTCTCTCCCTGAACCTGGGAGCTCAAAGCTGGGCCTCTGTTGAGCACTCCCTATGTCCACACCATTGCAAACCTGGAGTTTTATGGTTTCATTCTGAGTGCACAAATAAAAATAGCGCCTTTAGGAAAGACAGCCTAAGTCCTGGACTTCACTTAGCCCCCAGCTCTGAGCACCAGGTCATTTGCAAGCCGGACCAGAACCGCAGAGCCACCAACTCCTCCCACTTCCTTGGTCTGCACAGGAGGGCACACCGTCCGGCAGGCTCTCAGCACTTGGCTGTAACTGCAGAGAGTCGCTGTTAAAACGCCTGTGAGAGCATCACACGATTCATCGCTCTGCATCTGGGAGTGTTATTCTTTTATTCTTTCCCCTCCTGTCTGGCTCAGAGAGCCTCTTCCCCAGAGACCTGGGCCCTGGCAAACACGGCGTCCTCCCGCCCAGCAAACAGTGCAAACCCGGGAACAAAGCTGCCCTGGAAGCCCGACTATTTGAAAGACTTTATGAAGCCGCTGAGGCCCCCAATTATTTTGCAACAAGTCATATCCCATGAAGAAATTCACTTCTCTGCAACACAAAGTAGAGGGAGATTAAAGCGAAAGGCAGGGGGTGCAGGCACAGAGGTAAGGCCCCCTGCTGCTCTGTCTGGCCAGACTCGTGTCTTGTAGTACCGTGTCCTCCACTGAGACGGTGCTCGTGATATATGGCCCTCATGCATCACCAAGCGACAGTGCTCTCCCGATACCGCACCTTGGAAACCCGACCTGAGCCAGCAGACACAGCATGGGGTAACAAGGGCGACCCTTTTATATGCAGTTGCTAACATTTCAATTTCTTAAACAGGCTTCAGTTTGTTGAAAGGATTGCTTTGGCGCCTAACTCCATTTTTTCTCTTGACCTTTGAGGGAACTCGTGGAACAAAGAAACGGGCTGTTGGGACACCCCAGCAGCAGAGCAAGCGCAGCTCGGGTGTAAAGCAGGGCAGTGTCACACAGCTCCTCATTCCAGTTAATCATATTTTGAAACAGAACCAAAACCTAGAGATGGCAGAACACGGGAGTCGCCACCCTGTGAGAGCAACAGCCCAGAGAAGGTCACGAGGCCTGCTTTGGCCTTCACTGCACAGCGCTAGGCTGAGTCTGCCTGCCGGCGACATCGCGCTCACAGACCTGCAAGGTGTGGGGTGGGAGGCAGCCAGTGGCTCAGCCACCGTGCCACCACAGATGCCACTGCGCCACAATCTCAGCCCCCAGAGCCCACAGGGGGACCAAGGGTGCGAGGTCCGGCTCTGCCGGCAGACAGGAGAAGGGCACGTGGCAGGGCAGAATCCATGTTGGCGCCTTTTTTCACCCAAATGCTGAAGTCTCCCCCACCCGCAGGAATCCAACAGCTGGGATGTGGATGCAGTTGGTGCTGGAGAAAACTCCCGAAGAACTCCTGCCTTGGGCTGCATCTGCCAGCTGGGATGGAGGAGGAAGGAGGCCTGAGGAAGGACGTGGCTCCGTGCGCAGCTCCTCCTCGCACCTGCGTGCTCTACAGCCTGGGTGCCCTGCAGTGTGGGTAGCAGGAGTCAGCTCCTTCCCAATCCACAGGAAAGCAGAGAGGATGATGGGACTCTAGGAGTACTCTCACGCCTTCATGGGGGATTCTTTTTGAACCAATGAGAAGATGATGGACCATATTTGGGGTTCCAGCTCCAACTACCAAGGCTCAGAGAACAACGCCCAGGCTTCGGTCTCTAGGGGCAGCACAGAGTCTGGCCTGGCATCCTGAGGAGAAGGAGAATCAGGGTTAAGGGGGTAAAAGGAACTGTAGGATCAGAACAGCTCCACAGGAAGGTGGGCAGTGTGACCTTGAGGTAGGTGGGCTCCAGAAGGATTATCCTGAGGGCTCCATGCTGATACCACAACATAAGAGGCAGACACTGCTATTTGAAGGCTGAGAAGTCAATGAACTTTTCATTCTGCACATTTTTCACAGGTTACCCCAAGGAAGCCCACGTGCTACAGGGAGTTACAAAAATACTGATCTTGATAAGTGAACAGAGCTGACAGCCTGGGGGATGGGCAGGGCTAGGTACTGCTCACAGCCAACCTGTTATTCTGACAAAGTAACTTTCTGGTCACTAGTGAGAGGCTTCCGAAGACAGCTGCACAAATGACCCCAGCCAGCAGCAACAACCAAGCCTAACAAGGCCCAGTGGGCTGTGCCTCAAGGCTGCAGTCTGGCTGCTCTATAGCAGGGCAGGCTGGGAAACCCCGGGCGCTGGACAGATCTCTGCTCCCAGGCTATCTGTAGCTTGGTACCAACTGTAGAGGTACCCAGTAATCCAAGAAGCATTGCACAAGGAAGCCAGGGCAGGGGCTCTCCAGCTGCCTAGAAGACCACAGAACTCAAAGCCCTCCGAAGGCCCTGCATTAGGCAATCTGTATAAGCTTGGTTGACTCCTTCCACAGGGCCATGAGCTACCTGCTTTCTTGACCAAAGCTTTCTCAGGGGCCACATGCGGAGGTCAGGAAGAACTGGAGATGCCAAAGACCTATGCTCAGGCTTAGAATGTAACTTTAATCTACTACCTTCCATTGTGAAGCTCAGTAAACCAGCAATGCATGCCAAATTTGCATATAACCCATTTCTGAAATTAAGGTGTTATAAAGAAATGAAAGTGGAAGGTTGCTGTACAGTATTACTAACACCAACTTATTTCCAAGGGTATTTGTCGCTTATTTATTTATTCATTTATTTTATTTTATTTTATTTGCAGTATCAGGGATTGTACTCAGGACCCCGCACTTGTCAGGGAAGTGCTTATTCTACTGAGCTATCTCCCCAGGCCCTGCCAAGGGTATTTGTAACATGAGCCTAAAGTTTA
>NDGN011385644.1:0-10122 GCA_002564285.1 Tympanoctomys barrerae | reverse complement strand
ACCTCAGCTGCTCACTGCCCTTGCAAATTCACAAGACCAAAGCACATAAAACTTCATACTTCATGCACCTGCCTGCATAGGGACATGCATACACACATGCACACACATGCAGACACAAACACATGCACACACATGCACTCTCATGCATGCACACACACACACACACACACACACATTTTTAAACATTTTTTAATCTATAAGAAGTTGTATAAGCAGAAAATGGACCAGATAGAAATGATCACATTCCTAGCTCTGAACATCTTAAATATCCTGCCTTAAGAGATCTCTAATCTCTGCTTTCCCCAATTATCCTAGCTATAGCAGAAAGACCATTATAAGCAAAACAAATTCTGGACCAGTCTGGACTAATTCAGCTCTGTAGCCTTGTGACAGTTATTGACTTTTTAGAATGTTTTCCATATTGGAAAAATGGAAAAGAATACTGTCAAAGAAATGTTGTACTTGACAGAGTTAAACAGAAAAGGAATATTTAAGGCAGTGGAGACAAAATTCCACTCCACTGAAGCAAAGTGAGATACAAAATTAGGGGGTGGCAAACTGGTGGGGAAGTGGATCTGACCCATCCATTGCAGAATTGTAAGGCACATGCATACAATGGTTGCCAAAACCCTGCATGTAAAACCGGTCAGACTATGCTGTCTTCCATTCTCACGATAATTCAAACAAAATTTTAATAGAATTGCCTAGATTTCATGTCAGCCTGAGGAGGGGGAGATGCAAAATATGGTCCCACTTCTGTTTGTGTTCTCTTTTTCATAGTGTTATGTTACCACCCTACAGAGTATACTTCTGCTTTTTCTACTTTTATTTGGCTTGAACTCACTCTTCATAACATCTACCTCTTTTTCTTTATACCTTGATTACCCTCACTGCCTTTTATACTGTCTGCACCAATTCTTTGTCCTAAATAAAATACAACTAGAAAACACGTCTAGAGGGAGATCCCAGTAACTAAAACTTAATAATGAAATAACACTAGTACCTTTAAATGCCAGTGTAAGCTAGTGGGAGGAGGTTGGAAGATCTTACTAGGATGGTTTTTCCTGTGTGTTAAGGCCATCATTGTTGACCAGTCGGCAGTTTGCAGTGTTAGGTTCCCATCTTTCCAGATATAGGATATCGTTGAAAAGATATCAGCATGATATAAACAGCTTTTACTTCTTTATGAAAGACATTCCCATTCCTGGTTTTTAAAATTGGCCACAGGAAACTTTTCAATATAAGATGGGAAATAGAAAGTAGGAAAAATACTTATAAGGGACTTTTGGGAACCATAGGAGATGTCTGCAGTGTTGAGAATGTCTATCTATGTACTAAGCCATCATTTAAAATGCATCGTTTCTGATACCTTATATATTATTCTTATTCTCCTTAAAATAAAAAAAAAATTGGAAGAAAAAAATAAAATTGACAAGAGGTTACAAAATGATTTACATTTCAAATGACCATCAGGTGTCTTATCTTGGGAGGCTCTGGAGCATAGACAGCATTTATGCAGAGGGCAAAAAGGTACACTGAGCATGAACTCTATGTGATGGCAAAGGGCTTAGTTATCCAGGGCTGCACCTCCAGTTTTCTTCTCTGGACAGCACATCATAATGGATGGATGGACATATGGCCTTCTGAGGCCATAACCATCTAGGTGGGGCTTTTCTTCATAACAAGTAATAAAGGACCAATTGGAGGACTAACAAAGAATGGGGTGGAAGGAGTCTCTGACACTGATAAGTACATAAAAAAGGACAAAACAAAGAAGCACGATTTTTTTTTCTCAAATGAGATCATTTTTCAATAGAGAGCTTTTCTGCAAAATAATAGAATAAGGAAACGAACCAGGGTGCCTTTATTTAGGACCATATTTGTATTATGAGCTGGAACTTGATGTTCCTCTGTACTTTTTTTTTCTTATTTCCTTAATATCTATCAGATATCTAAGAATACTCCTAAGAACCCATTTAAATATACCAGTGATTAAGTGAAGTAATCCCTTCTTCTCCTGATCCTAATCAAATATAAATCGAATTTTAAAATATCCAGCAAGGTTAAATCAAACTAATTTAATCAAACTAATCAAACTTTTTAGGCCCAAGAATCATAATTCAGCAAATAAAATTTAGATATCTCAAAATCTCCATATAAAAGATTAGACCTTCAATAAAAATGATGTTTCCCAGATGTTCTCCAATACTACATTAATGCAAGATAATAGATAAATGAAGTGGATAGACATAGCACAGTTCTTAACACCGCAGGCTTCAGAGAAACATTGTTAATTAGCCTTGGGACTGTGCATTATCTGCCCTATGGGCAAGCCACTTTACTAGCTTAAAACTCAGTTGACTTACTGGTACATATGAAAGAGCAGTTTCATATGTAGTCTCCATCTTTTAGATATCTCCTTTTTTGTTTTTGTTTTACCATATAGTTTGGTCATAGGCTTTGGGAATTTCAACAGGATCTTCCCAAAGATCAGGGCCCACCATTGGGAAAGTTAGCTTCCTCAGGCAAGCAAGCTAAACCTAAAAGATTGTTCTTTCAGTAGAATGCAGCCAGAAACAACCAGGTGGAATTTAATTCTAGACAAATTCAGAAACACAGTCTGTGCAGATGTGGAGACAAGTTGCTTGAGTAGTATTCAGTGAAAAGAGACCTAACTCACAAGGAAGTTCATTCACAAGTGAAGGGGCGCAAACACGTGTCCATCATTCACTGCTCTACTTTCACAATGCCCTGTTAACTGAAATACTGATGAATGAAACAGCTTTTGTTCCCAGCTTCTATTGTGTGCCAAAATAAATGGGGGAGAACCCTGGAGAAATGAGATGACAGCCCAAGCACTTCCCTTCCTGGCACAGCTAGGACTGCTGGCTGCAGGTAAGGGTCAGCACCAATATGCCAAGCCCTAGTAAATGGAGATGCTTTTCCATGGAGCCTCCACAGAGCAGCAGCTGCAACTTTGAAGGTCTTCCATGCCTTGATGCTGTGTCTGCCTTTGCCCTCTGCATGCATAACCTGTGCAGTGGGGCATGGACATGCAGGAGCAGAGATCTTCCACTTCCTTCTTGGACCTGAGCTGGGAGAACTCAAGGAAAGCATGTTATTGCTTCAGTGGGCATTTACTAAAGACTTTAATTTATAGATACAGCAGGTGTCCAGAGGTTTCTGGCTTCAGAGATTTAGTGCCAAGAACATCCGAAGATATCTTACCACAGATGGCAGAGTCCTCCACCATTTGCCTGTGTGGGCTTTTCTTCCCACGGTCCACGTGAGGCTCCAGCTTGCCGTGCCATGGTACATGCGGCTCCATGCTGACAGCCCTCACTCACTGAGTCTTCTCTCCCCAACCAACCGTGCCTTGCCTTAATGCATAAAATCAACCACCAGTGCCTCTTTTAAACCTAGGAAAACCTTAAGAGTCAAATCATAACTGGTAATTGGATAAATGAGTTCTAGAACCAGATGTGCAAAGACTGAAGCTTGAGTGAATTACTTGTCAGTAAAGAGGGCTTGGGAAAGCTTATTAGGCTGAGATTCGTTTTACTCATAAAAAGACAATAACGGAATTATTTTGAAGACATAAGAGTTTCTACTTTTTTCAGGGCAGCACTTGCCCAAAAGCAATGTGAGCATTGATGTTAGGAAATATATTCTCTTTCGTTTGAAGGTAGAAATAACAACTTATAAATCTGCATCTTCAGAAAGGCCTGCACTTGTAAGACACTAAAAAATTTGCAAATTGGTTTAATTGATCATCATACATGAGCTTTTAGTGAGTATCATAGGTTGTGAATTAATCTTACTTTTTTGTTCTTTTTCTAACCAATCAAGGTTTGTGAGCACAGAGTACCTGGCAGGATGTGGGAATGAATATGCACAGTTGTGGTGCTGTGCTTGGGGTCACATAAAACACCTCTTTGATGATTGAAATATGGAGTAAGTAGTACTATAGCATAGCTAAATAGAGAGGCCACAGTACTTCAGAGACAGAAGACCCAACAGTATCTCCTGGCCATTGGCGACATAAAAAGAGCTCAGCGCTGCTGTTGCCCCTTTGACAGCAGCATCATACACCTGGTACCAAAGAACCAATAAAACAGAGTAATGAAACTGGATGATTCAGGAGTTATCCTGATCATCAGGAAATCATTCAAGAGAAGCTTAAGGCAGACTTGAAAGTATGCCTAAAGATACAAGAGAGGGTTGTGTTTACTTATTTACTACTGGTGGGATTTCTTTCATTAGCACTCATCAAAAGGCAAAGGGAAGAAAAGCAAACTCTCATTTGTGTATCTGGAGTTCCTGTGTACTTCCTCTGCTGTACAAAAGTTTGAGGGCATATTTAGAACTACTTTAGCTGAGTCAAATAGTTTTATTTGGTACCAATTCAAGCAAGAACCAGGCAACAAGCCATTTATGACTTAATTACTAGGCCATATTAAAACATGGCAATTTAATTGCAATTAGTGCTATAATAATTTATTTATAAAATGCCGCTATATGCATTTGCATTTGACAACCCATTTACTTTCAGCCTGGTACTGTGTGTGCCCCATTAAATTGTAAAGTGCAAGGTCATTAACCTGCAATTCCATTTGTGATCATGTTATTAAATTGCATCCTGTCCCTTCTCTGGTTGAGACCAAATTGCTAGATCATTTATCTGTAACTATTTAATTTCCCTCTGAACTTTCAAAAGCTCTTATCATTGCTAATTAAGCAGGTGTGACCTGTGCAGAAAGCATTTGGCACTCCTGGAGCAGCTGGCCAGGATCCAAATTTGGGTCAAGCCTTTTTAGTGCTCTAATTTTCCTCTTATTTGCTTTTGGTCATTAGTGCTTTTGGCAGCCAGTACATGTTTTCATGTCCAGGGTCATTAGAATTTTGGAGCCTCTCAAGAGAGTACCTGGCATGTGACCAAATACATCACAGATAGATTGTGGAAGGAAAGCAATCCCTCTGCTGGAAGCCTACGTGGCATTTAGTATTTGGTAATCAGGGACCTTTAGTTAAGTGTTAGATATAGCGGGTCTGAGATTCATGGTGTGAAACTTCCCAGGTAAGTGTCTAGCCACAGAGAAAACCTATGTTCCATAAGCATAAAGCACACACTGTTCCCGTCCAGACTGGCCACGCTGCACACTCCACTGAGTACTTCTGACCTACAGTGTGCAGTTCTAGCTGTCTTCCATGGCTGCTTCAAGAACAAAAGAAACAGAAGGGAGCAACCATTTCTTCCCTATTGTTACCTGAAGATTTACCTACTGATGTGCTAGCTAAAACTGAACTTAGAAGCTTCAAACTCATGCTCTAGAAAATTCTCTATAATGCTCTAAGGAGGTGTCCCCATAAGCCAAATTTTGCAAGACATGGGCCTAATTGAGGGAGGTCTACTCAAGTTTACATTGATAATGATCTGGTGAACTACGATTTAGATTCAGAGCTGCAGGCCTCGAGGACAAACCCCTAATGTAGTGCCCTCTTGATTCACTGTGCAGAGAACTAACTCGCACTTTCCCTGAGGCCAGATGTCCCATCTAAGGGTTATGCACAAGCAGACAACACCTTACTGCTCTTCTTGTTGTCTCTCTACAGACAACATTATGGTTGGATAAAAAATTTCACATGGAAGCAGCAAGCCCCGAAAGTGCCAGGTGAAAACAATTAAATTGTACACAACGGCAGTGATGGATCATGCGCACATTCAAGTCCCAAAGATGAATTTTAATTGGCTTCTTTTTCAAAGGAATATACTATCGTTAAAAGTAGTCTTTTTTCTCATGTTTCATCTGACTGGACTGTGATAGCTTGAACTTGAAGGATGGAGATTTTGTATCTCTTAATCATTCCAGAGTCTTTTTGTATTGCTTTCCATGGAGGCATCTAATTTTAATATAAGGAGCAGACTTTTATCACTATTGTAAATTATGAAGCATGGGATTGGAACAGTATCCACTTGGAGCTCTGAAATATGTAAGACTAGTTTGCATTCATTAAACATCTGAATCTTGTTTCATTTATGCCTTTCCTATGATTGTTTTTCTCTTTCTTGGCAGTCCAGTTATTTAGTTTTTTGAATTACTCACTGATATAGATACTTTCTGATTACATCAAGACTGGAATGAAGTGAGAAAAAAATGCCCAAAACTTAAAAAACTGCGATGTATATGAAATTCAAGTATCAGATACAGAGAAGCCTTGAAGGCAGTACCTCTGAGTTATAATAAGCTTTAATGGATTTACTTTTTAACATTTAATGTGGGTATTCCTAAAACTGCATTTATCCTATGGGGTATTTCCTGTGTTTACTTTTTTGTTTATTCTAGATAGAATGCTGACCTAAAACTTTTAGCAATCGTTACAATTCTCAAAGGGAATAGAAGTCTTCTTTGCAAAGCTAGCGTTTCATTGCTTTTGCTCTTGTTATTGGTCTTTCCAAAGAATCTCCCTAAGGCTCATCTATGATAGATAATTGTGGTGCATCAACTGGACTTGAATAAAAGCTTCCCAATAGTGTAGAGATCATAACTGGGTACAACTGTGGATGACAGACACGTAGGCCAGTATTCAGAGGGAAGACCAACCATGGAAGTGGATGGCACAGCCAGTAAACATCAATGTTATGAAATGAGAAAGGAGAAAATTGTCCCTAACTGAAAGAGAGCCAGTCTTTGCCAATATCTTTAGATATGAGGCTCAATTTTCTTTAGCTTTCAAACACAGACTCACATCAACAACTCACAGTGAATGTGAATGGGAAGGGGGGGGGCAGGGAGTATGGATAAAAAGCAAAAAACATATTAAAATGTATTATGTGTATGTGCCAACTGCAACTCCATAAAAGGGATATGCATATTATGTTCTGCAAATATGCAGTATAAAATAAAAATAAAATAACATAAAATGGCAAAGTTCAAAACAGTATATAAGATTGGACTTTCAGGGTAATGAAATTTAGTTTTGCAAGGCCCAGCCAGACAGCTCAGTGGATTAAGGCATCTGCTTATGCAGGGTGCAGTGGCCAGGTTTCAATCCCTGGCATGTTGTGCTGGCCCAGCCCCCTGGGTGTGCTGAGAAGTGATTGAGACTGGGTGTGGTCATGCACACCTATAATCACAGGGCTTGGGAGGCTGAAAACAGGAGAACCACTGGGAGTCTGATCTACTTAGTGAGACCCTGTAGAACTTGTAGACCATGTAGTGCCTGTATCAAATACAGAAAGAAAAAGAAAATTTAGTTTTGCAAAAATAACAGAGTGACTTGAATTCTGTAATTTTCTTTTTCTCCTTTTCTAACCTTCCTACCTTGACTTGTAATAGAGCTTTTACTTATCTCTGAGCTTTCCATCCACCATGTGGTCCTGTCATGGTCTTAGAACTGGCACTGCCCAATAGCTTCCAGAGACTATTGAGTTAGTTTCAGAGTTCAAGCCCTGAGCGGTGGAGCATGCTGAGAGAAGCCATTGTGCTTTGCTTCTGGGATAACAGAATTATTGGCAAATGGTAATGCAGCACTGGAAAACCCTTGAGCTGCATTACAAGACTCTGCAAAAACACTTCCTGATTACAACGCATGCTGTCCTTCATTAGCTACAATAACCATTTGCAGTAAGTGATGACTTTATTGTCCTTATTTTTCTGATGAAGAAATTGAGGCTAATGAATGTTAGAGTGGCCTGAATTCACATGGTTAATGAGAAAGCATCTGATCTAGGATTACACTGTTTTCAATGTCATCGAGTCTGCTAGATCTTCTTGTGTTGACTTGAACTCAAGGCTTTATCTGATTATTAGGGGCACAATAGAACAGCTGAAACAATTTTCTAGGAACAACAAAATTGAAAGTATTGGAATAAAATAATTTATACAAATTATAAGGAATATTAAATACCCTATATTTTCAATATCTTTCTGCTTAATTTCTTTCAGACTATCAGGGAGAGATTATAAAGTCCAACTACTCAATTCTCTCTTGTTTCTATTAGAAGTTAGGACACATCACCAAAGAAATGCATTTTCGTAGTCTAATTTTGCTGACCCAGAAATTATACAGCAATCCAGACCTTACCCTATGAGTTGTCTGAATAACTCCATTTATACTTGAACAGTTAGGAAAAACACATTGTTTTTAATCTGGGTGTTTCTGACATAAGCATATTTCATTTGTTTGTAGTTCTACTGTTTCCTACAGTTTTGCCCTCATTCATTTATGATAGCAAATGACTCTATGCATTTGCAATATGAATACCATATGAACACATGAATTATTATTGTGAAAAACTGGTTTTAAATAAGACTATGACACTCCAGCCTGGATGACATAGTGAAATCAGGCCAGCCTGAGCTATATAACTAGACGCTATCTCAAAACATCAAAAATAAATGAAATAAAATAAAGGCAAGCCATTTGAAAACAATAAAAGTTAGAGAAACATTTCTTTATTAGGTTTTGGGATATTGCTGAATTTAATTTTTTTCCTTTGTCTCTCTTCTGCAGGTCTGGTGTGTTTTCCTGAGATTAATTGCATTAGCTGTGTTTCATGATTCAGTGAAATTATAATAGCATTTTAGATGCACAATCATTTATCACCCAAGCAGGGAGCCACTTCTTTCTCTGCTGTGCGCTCCATAATCTTAGTCTAAATCCTAACTCTCACTGTTTCCAGTTCAAATACCTCAGGATCAATTGTGAACTCACTACTCCGTCCCTCAGCAAGAGTGTATCATCCACGCGGAAAACATGAAAAATCCATGTAATAAAAGATTGTTGTTTGGTAACAAAGTCATTGATTTTATGGAAAGAAATAAATTTAACATAAACACGGTCTTTTTAATAAATTTGGTTGTTTATTTAATTTGATGTATTTTATAGGTTTAATTCTCATACTTTTATGTAGAGCTATTTAATGTAAGTATAAACAGTTTTTTTTTTTTTTGTCTCACTTTTTTTCAGGTACCAGGGATCAAACTCAGGACCCTGCACTTGCCAGGCAGGCACTTATACTGCTCATAAGTACTGTAGTTTAATATGCTAGGTTAATTCTCATGAAACAACTAAAGAAAATTAAAGATAATAATATGACATCTGCACTTATTGTGTAAATTACGTACCAAATAATATTGCCAAACACCAACTGAATTGAGTACTAGTCAGACTAGCAGTGGAAGCCTTTTAAAAATCATTTATTTATTTATTTATTTATTTATTTATTTATTTATTTATTTGGCCCGTGGTCTCCCTACATACCTTGGACTCACAGTGATCCTGCTGTCCTCGCCTCCCCAGTGCTGGAATTACGAGCATGCACCCCCATGCTTGGTTGTGGGGTGCTGGGGGTGATCCCTGGATCCTTGTGCTTGCCAGACATTGCTTAGACTGCTGAGCGATCTCCCTAGCCATGAAGTCTTCTTAAACTGAGGGAGGGGAGCTTTGGTAAAATTCTATGCGCTTCCTGCTACTACTAACTATAGAGATACTTTCTCCTACTTAACGTTTATAGCTTTGATCTGGTTCTGAATGTAATTCACAGTGCTTGTCATTTAAATTCCATTAGTGCAATTGAAGAACAATAGGTTTTATTTTCCTTAAGCTCTATTTTCCTTCTCAAATTGTGGTCATTTATCTTGTGTATACACAAATAATCAAGCTACTTATTTTCCTTACACTTTTCTTTGAGAAGTAATGTAATCAAGTTTCCTAATTTTACAGATGAAAGTAGGTCCTGTGTGTGTGTGCGTGTGTGCGTGTGTGCGTGTGTGTGTGTGTGTGTGTGTGTGTGTGTGTGGCTTGTCCTTTTCTTATTCACAAGCAGGGTTTTCAAGTATTTTGATGTCAGGGGTTTGCTAAGTACATATTTTATACGAAGTCATTGAGTACAGAACAGAACTCCACAGATGCTGGGCATAGAGATGCACACCTACAGCTCTTGGCATACTAGGCAGCAGGATCACCATGAGTTCAAGGTTGCAATGTCTACTTAGTGAGTTCAAGGCCAGCCTAAACTAAATAATGAAACCTAATCTAAAGAAAGGCAAAATGGACACAAAATGGACATTCATCTGTATACCCTTTTTTTTTCTTAAGTTCTGTTATTTGAATATTATA
>NDGN011385640.1:0-15083 GCA_002564285.1 Tympanoctomys barrerae | reverse complement strand
AAAAAAAAAAAAAAAAAAAAGCAGCAATGGACAAATATTCACTCTTTTCACTCCCAAACCAAAATATGTGACTAAAATGGTATTCAGTTTTCAAGACCAACCAATTCACAATGAATGTTTTGCATATATATATGAATGTTTTGCATATATATATATGCAAAACATTCATTGTGAATTGGTTGCTTTCCTGCTGAGCCCTCACCACTCGGCTTCTAAAGAGCAAACACAAGCGCGCATCTGCAAAATTCCTATACTAGGCCTCCACTATTCTGATGATTAGCTGTGCTCAAAGGTGAGTACTGGAAAACACAGAGTCAGTAGTACAGCAGCTGTGAAAAACCTAACTTAAACTTCTAATTTGCAAATTGCCCATTTACATTAGTTTGTACAGTTATAACAGCAATTATGTGATGTATAGGTAAATTATAATTGTTACGTGTTCCACACGGGCACTTCCCTTCATTTTATTGAACGCCTTGTTTTCCCCTTGCAACCTATGCTTTTGCGTGCTGTAATAAACTTCATGATCTGACCTGCTCTTTGATTTATATAAGATTTATTCTTTTGGATAGTGTTAAAGAAAGTCGAGGTTTTAAAATTTTACTTAACTGTAATATAAAAACAATTTACTAATTGTGTTTGACAAACAATACTGGATAAAGGTGACTGGGAATGCATTCACCTCGTGAGATTTTGTGGAAGAGTCAAACACAGGGTTAAATTTTAGAAACTAGTTCAATTCTTTGTATTTGTACGGGTTTCACTTATTGTTCTTTTTGCTTTCCTCTCAGCCTTACTTTCGTTCATTAGATGCTGTAATATCTCCCTTGTCTGTGACAATTTCCATTAATATCTCAAAGGCAGCTATTAAGACTCATTACAGGAAAGGATTATAGAAGGATACCGCACACAATAACAGCGGCGGTAAAGACAAGAGTCACAATTTCATTTATTCCTTTGTTCTTAAGATGCAAATCAATCCTGAAGCTTTTTCCTGCCTGCTTTTCTCAGCTTATACTTTCAAAGCTTTGGAAAAGGAAAAATCTCTACAGCTAAATCAAATCTAGTGTTTAAATGATCTCTTTTCCAAAATGCAACAAAGAAAAGTATGTGCTGTCAGAAATTCACCAATCTTGTAACTCTCAGAATCTCATTGTCAGAACATTCAGAAAAACTACTAGTTTTGTCTTTTATATTTTGCAAAAAATTAACTGTAGGCTATAATGAAGCTAATTACTGGTTGCTGCAACCCCATTTTATAAAGTGTTCATTATTAGCAGCTACAGCCCATCCATATATCTCAATTCTTAAAATATCAATTCTTACACAATTATCTAAATATATCCATGAAAATCATGTCTGAATAAAACTCAGTCAAAGCCCCAAGAAATAAACTCTTTATGGGTGTATACTCTAAATAGAATTATTTAAAAAGAAATACATTAGTGGCTTTTATAACACATTTCAAATTCATGCCATATTGATATATTTCTATTTGAAATGCATTAATATGCTGATAATAAAATATTAGCATCAGATTAACTCATTTCTACTCACATGACCAAAAAGTTGCATAGCAGGAGAATATATAGATCAACCCTTCATATCACTCTATATTTCTTAATTTTTCGAAGAACTTTTATTTTGAAATTCTACATTGTAACTAAATACAGATAAAGATATCAGTCACTTCGCTGGATTCCATCCGTAAAAAGCTGAATATTGAAATCAAGCATTAAAATTCGTGGTTTTCCTTATATGAGAAATCCAAAATATCAATTAAAGAGCAAAAGGAAAGGTAGATAAAGGACAGTCAGGAGAAAAAGGTGGGGAACTGGAGAAGGAGGGAGGGAGGGAGGAGGGAGAGAGAAAGGGAGGGAGGGAGGGAGGAGGGCAAGGCGGTGGGAGGGAAGGAGGGAGGAAGGAGGGAGAGAGGGAGGGAGGAAGGCAAGGTGGTGGGAGGGAAGGAGAGAGGAAGGAGGGAGAGAGGAGGGAAGGAGGGAGGAGGGAGGGAAGGAGGGAGGAGGGAGGGAGGAGGGAGAGAGAAAAGGAGGGAGAGAAGGAGGGAGGGAGGGAGGAGGGCAAGGTGGCGGGAGGGAGGAAAAGCATTCAGCTGTGCTCCGTGCCCCACCTGCTGCTACAATGAATGCAGTCCTTATGCTAAAAAATTGGTTAAAAAAAAAAGTAAAACTTTTAAAAATTAAAAAAAAATTGTGAAAAGAAAACGATGCATCTCGTAATGCGCATTATTAACAAGAATTTCTCCAACGGGCCTGATCTTACTCGCGGAATTACCCGTGGAGGGCTTCTGCGCTGAGCACCAGCGGGGCTCCGGGGCCCTGGCTCCGTTCCCCGCTGGGCCTGGAGCAGCGGCCCTCCGCCCTCCCTCTGCGGCTCCGGCCTCCAGTCTCTCTTTTCTCCTCCTCTTCGGAGCTGCTGACTGCTCTCCTTCCTTGGCTTAAAACTTCTCTCCCCTTCCGCTCTCTAACCACGTCCTGAGTCATCCCCCAGCGCTGCGCTGCCGGGTGTCTGTTTGCAGAGTTGGTCACTCGGCGATCGCTGCGAGCTTTCCGCACACCGTGCGACAAAATGCCAGCTCAGTGCACTCGGCGCCTGACAGACACGGCCAGACTTCCTTCGTGGGAAGCAGCAGCTCGAGTCTAACTCCAGCTTTTCCAGTATCTTACAGTTATTCTTTGCAAATACGTGTGCATTACTAATGATTACCATACATTTACATATTTTAATATATACAGTGTAACAACAGATCTACACATGGAAAGACACAGACTTGAGAAACATGAGTGAAATGGCTTCTGAAATTCTGATTTTATAAGACTTCTATGTATCCCCATTGCAAAGATGTAATAGCATAGAAGATTTTACATAATTGCAGAATGGAATAGGATCTCTCTCCCTTACATGCATACCTACATGTATACACAAATGTATAAATGCCTGTACATATACATACATAGAGAGATTGAAGAGTAACTTGTAGAACTATTCATTTTCTATTTTACAGCAAATAAACATTAAACGCAATGATAGAAAATTTGAAAACAAAATAGTAACAATTGTTAGTACATTGCTTGTTATCATCAAAGTAATTGCTTAGATGACAAGATGTAGTCACAAAAATAGATCAAATGATATAAGCAGAAACCTTTCTTTTCAATGAACTAATACAAAACTTACAGTATAGCTATCCTCTCTCTCTCTCTCTCTCTCTCTCTCTCTCTCTCTCTCTTTCTCTCTCTCTCCCTGTAATCCTAGCTTTTTGTGGAATCTCTACACTGATTTTCATGGAGGTTGTACCAGTCTACACTTCCACCTTTTTCTGCACAACCCCTCCAAGATTTTTTATTCATTGATTTTTTTTTTTTGTCTTTTTTTCTTTTTTGTACCAGGAATTGAACTCAGAACTATGTGCTTGCCAGGCAGGAACTGTGCCTCTGAGGTATATCGTCAGTCCCTTACTGGTTGACTTCTTGATGACAGCCGTTCTTTCAGGGGTGAGGTAGAATCTCAGTGCTGTTTTAGTTTGCATCTCCTGTATGACCGATGATGTTGAGCATTTTTTCATATATTTAATTGCTACTTGTATGTCTTTATCTGAGAAGGTTGTATTCATCTCCATTTATGGAATGGGTCTTTAAATTTGAGGGTATGATTTTTTTCAATTAGTTTTTATGTTCTGGATAGAAGTCCTTGGTTTGAAGGAACATTGGCTAAAATATGTGCCCACTCTGTGTGTTGTCTTTTCATGGGTTAGTGGCTTCCTTACATGTGAAAATGTATTTTTGTGGGTTTTTTGTTTGTTTCTGTTTTTGTTTCTTGTATTTTAGGGCAGGATCTACAGGGTGTTCAAGGTCTCACTACTAGATCAGACTTGTAGTGATCCTCCTGTTTACAGCCTCCCAAGAGCTGGGGTTACAGGCACATGCCACCACTCCAAGTCTCAATGCTGTCTCAGTGCACCCTGGGGGCAGGACTGGCATGGCAGGCCCAGGGATCAAACCCCAGTCCCTGAGCCTGCTTGCAGGCACTTTAATCCACTGAGCTACTTGACTGGTGCTGTGAAAATGTTTTTAATAAGGTAAGATCCAAGTGGTTGCTGCTTTGGAGTACTTCCCATGCGGTTGGGTTTTGTTTATGAAGTCTCCACCTACACAAATATCTTTGAGATTTCTACCTATTTTCTCTTCCAGTAGATTCAGGGTTTCTGTTTTAATATCTTTTTATGTAAGTATTTTTATTTATCAAATAACAAAAATTTGTGAATAGCTCAGTTTATTGTTATTATGAAAATGGTCTTATTATATGTGAGAAACATTCTATACTTTGAGGATAAGCAATCAGAGCTATCAAGACAAAAAACAAACTATAATTTTAAACTCAATCTTGATTTAAAGGAAAGACTATAGATTATTGGCTGGAATGCATTTAGCATGAAGTCAGATTCTACATAAACACAAAGTATTAAAGAGTACAAAAGATGCTGGAGTTCAATAAGCCCATACCTACATTTTTCCTATATACTAGTTTTCTTCTGAGACAAGCTGATTTTATCTGCAAGACTCAAGCCATCCCCTGACTCTTTGCAGGAATCCATCTATGGCCAGTTACCGTAGCATCTGGCCCCTGGCAAATTGGCTTTTCAAGGGTGACATCTGCAAGTACATCTTGTCAAAATATAGAATAAGCATAAAGATTGGCTGCCAGGAAAGCACAGTAGCCAGAAAGGGCCTTCGCTGGAATGAGGTACTTCATGTTGGTTGACTTTACTATGTGCCGTAAGTAAACACTTAAATCAACCATCGTGGTGGTAACTGTCACTTTGTTGTCCCATTCAAATTCATCCCACAACTGATGGAATTCAGCATCAGTGCAGGTTGCAGGCTGGACATAGTCCATGATGCCAACGTGGTATCGCTGAGGACCACACAGTTTCTATCACTTGCCACTCCAGAGACATCACAAACTGTATGACCAAAAATTGTTCCATTTTCTGTTGGTGCTACTTTGACATTAGCTTTAATATTTGCAAAGGCATGAGGTGCAAGAGTCAAAGGGGATGGCTTTTCCACAAGTTTCAGATCCCCTAGAGTAGCCAACTCCAGTGTGCAGTTCTGCCGAGTATCACTGGTTTGGTTCACGACAAGCACATCCAGGACAATGATGTACTGGTGGACATGAACATAAGCTTCTGCATATACAGGATCTGAGAAACCTGTCCACTGGGTGACCTTGTTAAGCTTAGATGCTAGGGGATCTGCTGCCTCTCTCCTCTGAGTGTTAGCCGTTGCCGCCAACAAACTCAGCCGAAACTGGTCTTCCTTGCAGTCCATTTCATTCTTAGCACTCAGCTGCATGAAGGAAATGGGGTCACCAGATTGCACTGTCACATTCCTCTTTAAAGATTCTTTCTTTTGGGATAGTTTCTCTTCTTCAAGTTTGGCAGATAACATTTGAGGAAGAGAGATTGTCTGCACTCCTTATTGAAAATGTCACTCATGAAAGGTGAACATTCAGACAAGACCTTCGGGCACAAGGAAATTCAGTCTACATCATCATCAGTAATTGGCTTCTTAGGGAGAGAAGATTTTCAACAAAAGAACTTTGCTGCTTTTTCTCCTGAACCAAAGCTACATAGTGCAGTGCAATCTTGGTCAGAGTTGTGGCAAGAGCGGCAGGAACAAAAACATGTCCATCCAGCAGAAATCCTCTTAGGGGAGGTCCGTCTTTGTTTTAACATTTAGATATTTGATCAATTTTGACTTTAATTTAGTCTGTGGTTTATAATAGGTGGCTTTTATCAGACTGAGATAAAGGCCATCTCTTCTGATTTTCTGTAGTATTTTTATCATGAATGAATGCTGGATTTGTCTGACACTTTTTCTGCATCTGTTGAAATGATCATGTAATTTTTGTCTTTGACTATGTTGATATGGTGTATTACATGTACTGATCTGTGTATGTTGAACCATCTTTGCATTCCTGGGAGAAATCCCACCTGTTCTATAGTCTTCTCAATGATTTGATGACTTCTATTTGCTAGTTATTGAGGAATTTTGCATGTATATTCACTAAGGAGATTGTCTGGTAACTGCTTTTATTGTTTGGGCCCGTCTCTTTTGCTATCAGGAATGAGTTAGGAAAAATTGCTTCCCTTTCCATTTCATTAAACAGTTTGAAGAGTATTGGCCTTAAGTCTTCTTAAATTTCTTGGAGAATTTAGAAGTAAATCCATCAGGACCTGAGCTCTTCTTTGTTAGTAAGTTTTCAATGACATTTGCAATCTCATTGACTGATACTGGGTTACTGAAAATAGTTATATCTTTTTCATCCAGTTTGGTAAAAATCATGCTTATCTAGCAATTTGCAATTTCTTCTGTGTTTTTCCATCCTCAGAGAAAAGATTTTTGAGGAGGTGTTGATGATCTTCTGAGTTTCCAAAGATTTGTATTGACCAAACTTATCATTCCTCAAATCATAAATCTGAGTTTTTTCTTTCCTTTTTCTGGTAAATTTGGCTAAGGGCTTATCAATGTTATTTGTTTTTCAAAAAGCTCTTTGATTAATTAATTCTTTGTACTGTCTTCTTGGTCTGCATTGTGTTGACTTCTGCTACAATCTTTGTATTTTCCTGCCTTCTATTTTCTTCAGGCTTGTCTGACTCTTCTAGAAGCTTGCAGTATAACGTTGCTGTTTATTTCTGCTTATTCTATTTTCCTCATGTGAGAATTCACCAGTATAAACTTCCCTCTTATAACTGCTTTCATTGTGTCCAATAAGTTCTCATATGTTGTACCTGCTTTGTTATTTCATTGTAGATACTGACTAATTTCTTCCTCTGTTTCGCCTGTGACCCATTGGCTGTTCAAGAGAGTGTGAATTAATTTCCATGTATTTGTACAGTTTGGGGGGGTTCTTTTTCCAATAATTTCCATTTCATCAAACTATGGTCAAAT
This sequence comes from Tympanoctomys barrerae, assembly GCA_002564285.1. Taxonomy (NCBI): domain Eukaryota; kingdom Metazoa; phylum Chordata; class Mammalia; order Rodentia; family Octodontidae; genus Tympanoctomys; species Tympanoctomys barrerae. Next base: position 8,109 of record NDGN011385640.1, on the reverse strand, counting down.
AATATGGATGGAATAATTTCAATTATTTTGCATTTACTTAAGCATGTTCTATGGGTTAGTATAAGGTCTGTTTTAGAGAATGCTCCATATGCAACTGAGAAGAATGTGTATTTTGATGATATTGCATGGAACAGTCTGAAAAAATCCACTAAGTGCATTTGTTCACAAGTTTGGTTCAATTCTGATATTTCTTTGCTGACTTTTTTTGGTCTGGTTTGTCTATCTCTTTGTAACACTAGAGTGTTGAGGTCTCCCATTGCAATTGTGTCACTACTTATTTGATTTTTTATATCTATTAATAATTGTCTTATAGAGCTGTGTGGTCCTCTGGTGGATGCATATATATTTATGATTCTTATCTCTTCCTTTTAAAGTTTTCCTCTGGCAAGTGTATAGTGGCCTTATTTCTTTTAATCATTGTCTGCAAATAGAATAGCCATCCCTGCTCTTCTGGGTTCCCATCGCAAGGAAGATTTTTTTTTTTTCCATCCTTTGAGTCATCAATCAATGACTTATTTTCTGCTTTTGAGTGATCAGTCAAAGACTTACTTTCTGAGGTAAAAGTGTTTCTTTTTTACTCTAAGAGATTTTTAAAACTAAAACATTAAAATGATACAAAAATTCAGAAAACACAAATATAAGAATTCAACAATCATTCTTATTTTTCATTGTTGTCTTCCAAGTAGTTGCTCAGACTACCAGATATAAGCATATAAAATTGGCCAAAATAAAAACTCTAAGCAATAATTGCTTCCTTCAAAATAAGATAGATAGTAGTAGTACAATCATGCTAGCTATCCTGTGTATATAAATATATGTATTTTCCCTTCCATTTTTCTTTCTTTTCTGAATTCACTCATCCCAGTTGTACCCACTCTAGGGAAACAATACAATATTCACACATGTGAGCGTGATTCATTTCAGTTATGAGAATGGCCACTACTTACATCGATCTGCCTATAAAAGCTTGGAGTATGTCTTTAAAAATTGTTTTAATCTATTTATTTATTTACTTATTTATTTGTACAGAGCTCTGATTTGAACTGATCTCCTGCTTCAGCCTTCCCAGTGCTGAGATTACAGGAATGCACCACCATGACCAGTGCTGGTGGCCAGCATAGAGTAACCGGGGTCCTGGGGCTGGCACAGCATGTGGTACAGGGGATTGAACCCAAGTCCTTGCACTTGCCAAGCAGGTGCTTACAGAGCCAAACTATCTCCTCAGCCCTGAGTGTATATAAAGCTGAGGAATACTCCATTATATGAAAATGCTGCATCTTTTTAATTAATTTTTCATTTGATGGGCATTTGGGTTGTTTCCAAGATTATACTATGACAGGTTGTGCTGCTATAAGCATGGGTGTACACGCCAATCTGTCATGTGATGCTCTTAATTCTTCTCGGAAAATACACAGAAGGGGGATAGATGTGGAGTGGCACCTCTATGCCTAGTGTTTTGAGTGACCACCACACTGATTTCTATAGTGGTTGCACCAGTGGAGAAGAGTTCCTTTTTCCCCACAGCCCCTCCAGCATTTGTTATTGGTTGACTTCATGATAGTCATTCTTTCTGAGGTGAGACAGAATCTCAGTGTTGTTTTAATTCACACTCTTGAATGACCAATGATGTGGAACTTTTTTTCATATATTCACTTGTCACTTGATTTCTTCCTCTGAAAAGTATATATTCATCTCAGATGCCTATTTTTGGATTGAATCTTTTAATTTGGGGACTTGACATTTTTAATTGTTTATATGTTGTACAAAGAAGTTCCTTGCCTTAGAGACAGTTGACTAATATTTTTTCATAATTTGTGGGGATTTATTTTTACTCTATTGGTAATTTTTTTTTTTTTCTTGTGGAACTGGGAATTGAATTCTGGCCCTTGTGCTTGCCAGGGAAGTGCTTATTCCACTGAGCCATCTCCCCAGTCTGGTGATTTTTTTTGACATGTGGAATTTTTTTAATAGAATGAGGCCCCAGTTATTGATTCTTTGAAGTATTTCCCATGTTGTTCATTTTTTGTCCATGAACTCTCTGCCTACCCCTTTGCCTTCAAGATTTCTACCTACTTTCTCTTCCAGGAGATTTAGTGTCTCCGTTTTAATATTTAGAATTTTAGTACATTTTGACTCTAGTATGGTGCATGGAGATAGAAATAGATCTAATTTTAGTTTTTGACATGTGGAAAGCTAGGTTTTCCAACACCATTTGTTAAAGAAGAAATATTTCTTCCAGTAAACTTGTTTGGTTCTGTCAAAGATAACATGGCTGGGCATGTTTCTAGTAGTGTCTGTATAACCTGTTCCACTGATTCTCAGGCCTATATTTTTGCCAGTGCTATGCAGATTTTATCATAGTAGTCTTCTAGTATAACTTCAAATCAGGGATTGGATGCCTCTGACTTTGCTGTTGTTGTTCTAGGTTGCCTTTGTTATTCCAGTTATTTTCAGTTTTCCAAATGAATTTCAAGAATATTTTCTCAATATCTGTGGGGTATGCTAATGATATTTTGATCAGGATTTCATGAAATCTCTAAAAGACTTTTTGGGAGTATAGCCATTTTCGTAAAGTTGCTTTTTCCTACCCAGGAACAAAGAATACCTTTTGATTTTCTGAAGTCCTCTTTAACCTCTATTTTCAGAGTACTATAATTTTCACTGTATAGATCTTTAACTTCCTTTGTGAGACTGTCTTAATTGTTTCATTTTATGGATGATATTATGAAGAGTGTGGTTTTCCTAACTTCTTTCTCAGTGAGTTTGTTGTTTGTGTGCATGAATGCCATTGATTTGTGAGTATTGACTATAAATCCTGCTACACTACTAAATTTCTTTTTTTAATAATAGAAGCCTTATGGTGAAATTTGGGGGTCTTCCACATAGAATATCATCTCATCCATAAATAATGATAATTTAACTTCTTTCTAATTCCTGTTCCTTTTATTTTTTTTTCTCTTGCCTAAAAGTTCAGGCTAATGTTTCCAGAACTATATTGAATAGGAGTAGTGCCAGTGGCATCCTGTCTTGTTCCTATCTTAAAGTGAAAGCTTTCAGTTTTTGTCTATTTATGATGTTGAGTATTGATTTGTCATAGATGGCTTTTATTCAACTGAGGTAAAGACCATCTATTCCAATTTCCTGAAGCGCTTTTATCTTGAATGAGTGTTGCTCTTTGCCAAAACCTTCTTGTGCATCTATTGAGATGATCATATGATTGTTGTCTTTGGCTCTGTTGATATGAAGTATTATATTTACAGATCTGTATATGCTGAACCATCCCTGCATTTTTAAAATGAATCCCAACTGATCATGGTGTACAATCTTCTTCTCGATTTGCTACATTCTGTTTGGGAGTATTTGATTGAGTATTTTTACATCTATGTTCATTATGGAAGTAGGACTGTAGTTATCTTTTTTGTTTGGTAGAGTCTTTCTCTAGCTTTGACTTCAGTGTAATTCCTGCCTCAGAAATGAGTTAGGAAGAATGTCTTCACTTTCAATTTCATTGAAGACTTTGAGGAGTATTGATATTAAATCTTCTCCATATTTCTGGTAGAATTCAACTGTAAGTTCATCAGGACCTGAGCTTTACTTTGTTGGTGAGCTTTTACTCACATTTTCAATTTGAGTAAATGATAGCAGGTTATTCAGAATTTTTATATCTTCTTTATTCCATGTTGGTAATTCATAAGTATCTGGGGAGTCTATCCATTTGTTTTGTGTTTTCCATCCTATGAGACTAAAAATTTTGAAGTAGGTATTGATGATCTTCTGAATTTCCACAGGATGATTAGTGATTTTACCTTTCTCATAGCTCACTGCATGAAATAGGGTTTTGTTTTCCTTCTTTTTTTGATAAGGTTGCATAGGGGTTTCTCAATTTTAATTAATCTTTCAAAAAACCAACTCTTTGGTTCACTAATTGCTTGTATTGTTTAATGTCTCAATTGTATTCATTGCTGCTCTGACCTTTATAGTTTCTTTCCTTCTTGGGCTTTGGGATGGACTTGTTCTTATTCCTCTAGAAGCTTGAAGTGCAGCATTGAGCTATTTTTGTTCTCATTCTGTTTTCCTAATGTGAGAGTTCACCATTATATATTTCCCTATGAGGACTTATTTCATTGCATCCCTTCTGGTAAACTGTGCTTGAAATTTCATTAGTTAACAGATATTGTTAAAATTCTTCTTTAATTTCATCTGTGACCCCTTGGTTGTTCAGAGAGGTGTTATTTAATTTCCATGTGTTTATGGAGCTTTTTGTTTCTTTTGTCATTAATTTCTAATTTCATTGCACTATGGTCTGATAAGATGAATGGGATAAATCCCATCCCTTTGCATTTACTTAAGCATGTTCTTTGTACTACTGTGTTGTCTATTTTAGAGAATGTCTTGGGTGCAGCAGAAATGAATGCGTATTAATTTGAGTGGAACATTCTGCAAGCATCTACTAAGTCCGTATGTTCACCAGTTCGGTACAGTTCTGTTATTTCTTTATCAACTTTTTGTCCTTTTGCCCCATTAAAGTTGTGTTAACGGTTATTTGGTATTTAGCTTTTCATGTCCTATAAAATTTGCCTTATATAGTAGGGTACTCCCATATTTGGTGCATACATATTTATGACTGTTATTTCCTTTTCTTGAAGTTTTCCACCAAGTATGTAGTGACCTTCTTTATCTCATTTGGTCATTCTTGGATTGAAGTTCACATTGTCTGTAAAAAGAATACCTACCCTGTTCTTATCTGGATTCCTGTTGCATAGTATTATTTTCCATCCTTTTATTTTCAGTCAATAAAATTAATTTTGCATAAAGTATGATTCTTCTATGCAGCATACTGTTGGATTTTGTTCCTTTATCTACTCTGGTAGTCTGTTTCCTTTCATTTGTGAATTGAGGCCATTTACATTGATGGTTATAACTGATATGTATTGACTCATATTTGTCATATTACTTTCTTGGATTGATTCCTTACATTTCCCTTGTACTAAATTGTTTGCCCTCCTTGGTGCTTTTTCTCTATTGCTGTTCTTGAAATTTTGGTCATTTTTTTATCTTTTTCTAGAATATCATTCAGTACTCTTTATAGGGTTGGTTTTATGGTCATGAATTTCTGCGGTTGATCTTTGTCGTGCAAGCATCTTACTTCTCTATTAATTATGAAAACATGTTTTCAGGGTACATCAATCTTGGTTCAAAGTTGTTTTCTTTTAATACTTTAAGTAATTCACTCCAAGGTCTTCTTAATTTAAGAATTTTATTGCAATATCTGCCCTGATTAGCATGGGCTTGCCTTTACAGGCAATCTGTCTCTTTTCCCTAACACTTCAATATTCTGTTCTTGTGCTGAATTTCTGGAATCTTAGTTATTATATGTCTGGGTGTATATTTATTTTGATTATGGCTAATTGTAATTCTACATGCCTCATTTAACTGTATGTCAGATTCTTTTCCCATGCTTAGGAACTCTTCTGCTATTACTTCAGCAAAGAGTCTTTATATGTCATTTGTGTGGACTCCTTCTTTTTCATTGTTACCTATCAATTTTATGTTGTTCTTCTTTGTGTCATCTTGCAGCTGTTGAGTTGTTAATTCGTAGTCCTTGTTATTTTTTAAGAGAGATTTCATTTGATTATTGCTAGCTTGCAATGATGTTTTCTGAAATTCTATCTTCAGCTTCATTGAACTGGTTTTGCCAACTTTCAGTGGAATTTTTGATTTCCTATATATCTCTTTCAGTCTGTTGCATTCATTTTAATTCTTTACTATATTGTTCATTTAGGGTTTCTATCATTTTTCTCTGTTCCTCTATGTTTTTCTATGTATTCTTTAGATATGCTAAGCAATTTGTTCATAATGTTTATCATTTTTTTAAGCTGACAGATTGTTTCTGATCTGATTTCCTCTATAGCTTCTGGGAGTGTTTTCTTAGCTTCAAGTGCTATCATTTCATATTTCAGGTGTGTGACTTCCCATGTCTTCTGTTCTTATGTCTCCTGGACTTGTTCTGAGTGGGTTAGATGTCTGAGATTGCACTTTGCTGCTTAGTCTTGTCAGTTTATATTTCAGAAAGAACTTTTAATTTTTATTTCTGTGATAATCCTTGTGAAATTTTGGTAATACACAGCTATATAACTACTATCAAGGCCACTCTAGGAAAAGTCTGTTCTTCAGGGATATCTTATGTGTGTCAGAGATTCTTGGTTTGTGTCTATCCAGAGATATTGCCTTCTCAATTAATTGAGAGTGTGGTGTTAGTTTCAGTTTGGTACACTTTAGGTGTAGGGCTGTGGTGTGGTTATTACCCCTCTGCTTCCCAATATTGTTAACCCAATGAGAACAAGTGATTAAAACAGATAGTACATCCTAGCTACAGTAGTACAATTAGCAATAATGATAACATCAAGCAAAATTTTGAAATTAACAAACTGTGGTAAGCACTGGTTTTGTATTTTAGACCATCGTAGCAAGGCTTGTAGCTTTGTATATAACAGGACAAATTGTAAATTAGGAATTCATATGCAAAACGTTTCCCCTTAGTGCAGTGGATTAAAATACTAATGTATTTTACCTGTGTTCCTCTTGCCAGGCCAGGTGCCAGGTTGGTTCCAGGGTCTTCACATTGTGTAGAGGGATGGACCTGGTACCTGGATTCCTCTGTTCAAGCTAGTTTCTGGGGGTCCCTAGTGATTCCTGCACTGGCTGCCCCTTCCATGATTTGCCATTTTTAAGGCTCTTCCTTTTTTCATTAGAGAGCCAGCAAAATAGGCTCTTCTTGGAAAGAATGACACAGATCTCATCAAACATTCTAAAATTCTACTTTCTCCAGCTTATTACTATTTACTGTAGCATCCACACCCAAAATCCCAGCACTGGACAATGAATCACTTACAAACTCGAGACTCAGCTGTCTCTGAAAAATCCCATCCCATGACTGGATGAGACCCTGGGAGACATCTGGACACAGACCATGACAGGGAGGAATCAATGAAAATCCGAGTGGAAGTCAGTGGAATTAAGACTGTGAGAAAGGTACCCAAAAGAATAGTTATTATTTGAAAGAAAAAAACAAAGTGGATAAATTTGACAAGGGAGAGAAAGAAAAGGAGTAAAAGACTCACATTATGTGATTAGAAATAAAATCGGTATGTATAATGTATTTTCCTATAATGCAGAATGTCATTAATGACGACTGTAAAAAACTGCACTCTGAATAATTGGAAAGTCTTGAAGAAATGGACAGATACTTAGACATGGATGAGTTATCACAACTGAACCAAAAAGCTATAATAATTCTGAACAATTTAATAACAAGGAAATTGAAGCAGTAGTAAACATCCTACCAACAAAGAAAATCTCAGAACCTGAGCGGTCTTACAGTTTCGCGGTTCCCAGCGGGAGTGGAAAATGGCCCTACTGTGCTACAAGCGGGGCTGCGGCCAGCGCTTCGATGCCGAGAACAAGGCCGACAATGCTGGTACATATCATCCTGGTGTTTCGGTCTTTCATGATGCATTAAAGGGTTGTTCTTGCTGTAAAAGAAGAACAACTGATTTTTCTGACTTCTTAAGTATTGTAGGCTGCACAAAAGGCAGACATAATAGTGAGAAGCCTCCTGGGCCAGTGAAGCAGGAAGTCAAGACGACTGAGAAGAAAGAGCTCTCGGAACTGAAGCGCAGGTTTCAGGAGCATATCATTCAAGCACCAAAGCCAGTAGAGGCAATCAAAAGACCAATCCCAGATGAACCAGTGACGAGTTTGGAATTAAGAATATCTGCCTGTCTAAAACAAGCACTTGATAAATTTAAACTGTCATCAGGGAATGAAGAAGATAAGAAAGAAGAAGACAGCGATGAAATTAAGACTGGGACCTCATGTAAAAATGCAGGATGTTCAAAGACACATCAGGGTCTACAGAGTCTAGAAGAAGTCTGTGTATATCATTCTGGAGTACCTATTTTCCATGAAGGGATGAAATATTGGAGTTGGTGCAGAAGAAAAACCTCTGACTTTAACACGTTCTTAGCCCAAGAAGGCTGTACCACAGGGAAGCACATGTGGACTAAGAAGGATGCTGGGAAAAAAGTTGTTCCCTGTAGACATGACTGG
>NDGN011385628.1:0-28170 GCA_002564285.1 Tympanoctomys barrerae | reverse complement strand
ATCCTTTGTCAGTGTCAGCCATGTGGATGAGTCATGGCCATTGCTTGACTAATTTGCTCTCTGGGAAAGCCTGAGAGAAAGTTTTCTCTCCATGTGACTCTCCATAGGCACACTATACATCATCATTCACATTCCTCTGTGGCTCCATAATCCCCTTGATCAGAAAATTTGGGGCACAACTGAGTTACATGCTAATATAATTCTAAGTGGGGAAAAACTGAAATCTTTTACTCTCAGATCTGGTACAAAACACTCCACTTTCAACTGTGTTCATAATTACCGTGCACAAGGTAATCACGAGTCTGTCAGGACAGAGAAGAAAAGCAGCATGCAGTCAACCAAGAGATCTGATAGACCTGGATGAAGAAACCCACTTGCCAGGAGCTGAACACAGATCTTCTCAAGTGTCTGTGGAACCTTCACCACAACAGAGCACACACTGTATCACACAACAAACATCTACAAATTTAGAAGAGCAAAAGCCACAGAGGGCAGGAGTATGCTGAGCAGTCCAGTGCTTGCCTAACATGCCCAAGGCAGTGGGTTTGACCCCATCTCCAACGGTGGGAAAAAAGAAAAGGAAAAGCAAATCCTACAGAATAGGTTCTCTAGGTCATAATGGAACCAAACTAGAAAGCAACAGTACAGAGACAATAGGACAATCTCCAGACACGTGGAAATTAAACAACATACTGCTAAATCCTGCCTGGCTTAAAGAAGAAATCTCAAGGGCAAATTTTAAAACTCCATAGAATTTAATGAGTATCAAAATATGCACCATGCAGCTAGGGCAATGCTGAAAGGGAAACTTATAGCACTAAATGCTTACATTAGAAAAGAAGAAAAGTCTCCAGTACTTGATGGAAAAATTCCCCATAACATAAATATAGCAGTGTATGAGGTTACTCCTGGGAGGCAAGGATAGCGTGAAGGATCTCTGTGGTGACAGAATTCTTTTTTGTTTTTTCATTTATGTATTTGGCACAAGGTCTCACTACACAGCTCAGGCTTGTAGGGATCCTCCTGTTGTCAGCCTCCCCAGTGCTGAGATTACAGGCATGTGTTACCATACTTGGCCTGGACTCCTTCACTGGCTTAGTGTGCCCTGGGGGTAGGGCCAGCACAGCATGTGGGACTAGGGATTGAACCCTGGTCCCTGCGCTTTCCTAAGCAGGCCCTTAGTCTGCTGAGCTGTCTTGCTGGCCCTAGAACTCTTCTTTTTTTGACTGTGCTGATGTCAGTACCCTTGCTTAGTACCTTATGCCACAGGGTCTCTGTGTACCATTTTGTTTGTTTGTTTGTTAATTTTTAATGTATTTAGTACAGGGTCTACAGGATCTCACTATACAGATCTGACTTGTAATGATTCTCCTGTTTTCAGCCTCCAAGCACTGAGATTACAGGCGTGCATCACCATGCCCAGTCTCAATCGCTGTCTCGGTGCACCCCAGGGGTGAGACCGCATGGCAAGCAGGGGATTGAATTCTGGTCACTGTGCTCTGCTTAAGCAAGTGCTTTACTCCTATGAGCTATCTGGCCAGCCCTTATGTACTGTTATGTACAGCCACGTGGAGAACTACAATGATCTCAAAGTGGTTAGTTTAGTTAAAACATCTGCAGATGCAAAATGCAGTTAACCTCAAGCATCAATTTGCATATGATCTGATGGAGGACTGAAAGTGCCCTAGATGGTGCTACTGTAACATTCCCAAAAGTCAGAGTCTGAGATCATTCTTTGTGACCTCAATTTTATGAGCAACACAAAATGAATGGAGAATGAAAAATAAAAATGAGTTTTCAAAACATCACTGTGAGGGGCTGGAGAGATGGGTTGGCAATCTAAACGCCTGCCTGGCAAGCATAAAGACCCAGTTTCTATCTCCGGTACTGCACGCTGTGCCAGCCCTGGAACCCCAGGCATGCCATGCAGGTCACCAAAACCAGGCATGGTGATGCACACCTGTAATCCCAGCACTGAGGATGCTGGACAGGAGAATCACTATGCGTCCAATTTGCGCATTGAGACCCTGTACCAAATAAATAAATAAAAGATTAAGAAGAAATTATTTTAAAAGCACTATGAAAATTCAAGATTTTATAATTATTATTTGGTACCAGGAATTGAACTCATGTCCTCTCATGCTTGTCAGGCAGGTGCTGTGCTACTGCCTTATATCCCTGGCCCCTAAATAATAATAATAATTATTATATTATTATGATATATATTATATTATTAACCTCTGTTGCAAGGTCTCACTACACAGCTCAGACTCATAGTGATCCTCCTGTATTTTTTTTTTAGCCTCCCCAGCACTAGGATCATATGTGTAGGCCACTACGCCCACCCAGACTCTGTGAATGGCTCAGCCCACTCGTTGGGGGTGGGGGAGCTGGCACAGTATGTGGTGCCAGGGATCCAACTGCAGTCCCTGAGCTTGCCTAAGCAGGTGCTTTAGTCTGCTGAGCTATTTTGCCAGCCCCCTAAACTATTATTTTAATACAGACAGTGAAATTACTTTCTTTCAACACCAGACTTCGATTAGGACTCTTGTTAGTATACTTATACTGAGTTTATCATGGAGATGACCTTGCTAAGCCATTTCCTTCCTTCCCCACTAGGACTCCCACCTGGTCTCCAAACAGCTCATGTTTGGTTTGGTATGGACTTTTGCTACACAGGATCAAACCCAGGACCTTGCATTTGCCAGGCAGGTGCTTACACCGCTGAGCTATATCCCCAGCCCTAAACTGCTCATGTTCAAGTAAACTGCCAATAAAAAGCAACTAACTCAGATGGGCTTCATACTTTGTGTTTAAAGACAAAGTGTTATTTATAAGGTTATCATGCCACAGATTAAAATTTATACATATGAAATTCTCCATTGCTAACAGCAAGAAATGACCTTGAGTTCAGAAATGATGGTCTCAAACGGAAGTTGAAAAAAAGAATATAATCAGTAAAATCCATATAGTTTTCTAAATAGTTATTGATGAACTAAATCTGTATCATGATATTTATGTGGAAAATAGTTGATCATGATTTAAATAATTTCATTAAGATAAAAATGAAAATGGAGAAAAATTGGAAACAGATTAACAGCATTCTATGGAAAATTGATTACAGGAAGGAATTAAATTAGCTTAATGATGTTCCCTCAGGAACTTCATGAAAATTAATTCATGCTGGGCCGATTCTGATTAAAATATTTAGATTCATAAACTGGAAGCCAAAATCTCCTGTATTCCTCATGATCCCGCTGCACCCCTGGCTGCCCTCTCCCACCAGCTCAGATCAGTGTTCTCTGCTCTCCCAGATCTCGCCCCAAAGCTGTCATTGCCCAGCACTCTGCTTCTGGTTTTCTCATCTCACCTTGACACACAGGTTAGCCCCAACACGCCATTCCCAGCCTGCCTCTGCTTTCCTCCCTCCCTCCTTCCCTCTCCCCGCTGCCCCATCCTCTCTGAGCCCCCGTAATGCTGAAGATTTGAGCCCTACTTCTTGCCCTGCTTCTCTCTTAAGCTTCTAATACCCACTGGACTCTTTCTCCATGGCCTGAAGCTCAATACCTTTCTCCATAATCTCCTGGACAGGCGGCTCTGCTGGTGCTGGCTCAACCTGGCCTGCAAACTGACCACATGCATCTCTTCCCAACTCCATGTCCAGCAACAAGGTTCTGGGTAATGACTGACAGGCTTCCTGATAGTGTTTACATTGTGGAAAGTGGCCAGCACCACAAAGTGGAGCCTTGTGGCCTCAGAGGTCAAAGCACATCACTGCCTATAGGCAGAACCCTTCCCAAGTTATTCAGCAGCCATCTGGGGCAAGCCGGTGTCTCACCAACCTTCACCCTCCACGGTGGACTAATCACAAAGTCATCTGTATTTTACCTGGAAACGTCTCTTAAATCCTCCGCATTTTTCCTGGACACAAAAACACTGCCTTAATTCAAGTCATTTCTGACCAACGTGTGCACTGGGTACTGTGCACTTCCTGACCCGCCCTGTAACCCCCATCTTGTCTTCTGTTCCACACGCAGCCACAGGGGCGGCAGCTTGGAACACACTGCTCTGCTTCAGTGTCTCGGGCCTCCTGGGAAGCCCCAAAGCACCAGCCACAGCAGTCACCCTGCTCCCCCAGCCCCTAAACATGCCCTTATACACAACTGTCCACACCCCACGCTGGTGTGTCCTTAACCTCGGGTGTCCCCAGCCTCATCCTTCTCTCCAAATCCTACTCAACCGAGAAGCCCCTTTCCTGAAGCCCAGGTATTAGGGCGCTACGCTGACTTTCTGCCCACACAAGTCTGTGCACCTCGCTATTGTGTCCTGGTTGTACATGTCAGTGTCTCTCCTGGGCCAGTATGGAGAGCAATTAGCTTCCTTTCCATTGGTTTTAAAAACCCAACTTTACTCTTAAGTGATGGAGATTCTATTTTCCTTTCAACCATGTATTTTCTTCACTTTGCTGCCTTAAACCAATTTTAATTATCCCCAAACTATAAGCATTTACAAGTTAAGAATGCCTACTCACTGTCACAATCATTCAAGATGAAAGGATATTTAACCCTAGGCTGGGTGTTCCAAGTGCCTGCAATTAAAGCAAATCCCTCCCCCACTTTGGTTGACTCTATGATTAAAAAAGAAAATGATTTCATTAAAGATAATTTAGTTGACATTTTTGCTTTGGCAGAAGTTGGAGTTGAGACGGCTTTCACTGCCCTGGAATAATTCAGCATGTGGTAACAGCCAGAGCCACAAAGCAGGAATGTAGTCAACACAGATGAGTCACGGGAAAAGGCAGCATGAGTCACCAGGAGGTGAGGCTGGCTGGTCACCAAATACCTGTGGGAAGCCAGGACAGCTTCTGACCAGCCTCTGTTCTCTTCCTACTTTCCAGCTTTACCACCTCTGACTCTTCGTTCCCCACTCCTAACAGAGCCGAAGCAGGAGCACGACCTCCTTAGCTATGTGCCAACATTTAGCAGTGCGTCACTGCAAAGAAAGAGAACTGTAGTCTCCAGGTCCTGAGGGAGAGGAGGTGAAAAAGAAGCAAAAAGAAGTGCAGGAGTCCAAAGATCACGCTGATCTCCGGCCCAAAGCTGTCCCTGCAAAATCCCAGAAGAGGAGTGGAGCACAGGGACGGTATTCTTCTGGTTTCTGCTCTTGAAGTTGCTCAGGCACAGAGGCAGGCAGTAGAGCTGGGTGCCCCTCGGGTAGGCATGCGTCTTCTCTCTCCATGCCTCTCCCAAGGAGTCTAGGCACAGTGTTGCTCAATGCACACCTCTGAAGATCACACCCACAGCTGCTGTCTCTTTTGCTTTCTAATGACCTCAGTTCATTTGGGTGACATGGACTGAAGGGTGAGAGATCCACCTCTGGACATTGCCTCTTGCATATGAGGCCAGTTTAAGCTTGTCTGTCTAGGAGACAAAAGACTTTTTTTTCTTTTTCCAAACTCTTAGATATTCTTCATTTTTAATTGACACAGTAATTGTACATATTTATGGGGCACAGTATGATATTTCAGTACATGTCCTGAACATTCAAAATCTTCTCTATTAGCTACTGTGAAGTACTCCATTAGAAATCGTCAGCCACAGTTAACCTACTGTGTTACACATTGTTAGAAGTTAGGACTCCCACCCACCGCATCCCAAGCTACCAACCATTTCTCTCTCTTCCTGCCCCAACACTCTTCCCAGCCCCTTGTGACTATTTCACTCTCCTCTGCTGTGACATGAACTTCTAGCTACCACATAAAAGTGAAAACACACACTATTTATCTTTCTTGTGCCTGATTTATTTCTTATTAATGGAAAGTGATTAACCTGAAAATCAGTACCATTTCTACTAGATCACATAGATGCAGATTTTAAAATCAACAAATAGCTACCCATACAAATAATTTGAATATTTCTAAGTCTGAATATCACCATCTTTTGCAATTAGGGCCTTTGAAGTTTTACACAGAAAGGTCACAGTAGTGCTGCATATTTATAAAATGTATTCCTCCTAAGAAGCACAAGCTATTGACAAGATTTCCAACCCTGGTTTCAAAATACTCTTGTATGCAGCTCTCTGGATGTTGAGTGACAGGAAGCACAGTGTAGGGTAACTGTACAAACACCACACACCTGCTCAGGACAGGTAGAGGCATTTTTTGATAAGTGACAAAAGGAAAAAAATGGCCAAAGATTTGTGCCGTAGTTTTCACTTTGGGGCCTGTGCTCCATGGCTGACAGTCGGCTGGCACAATTAGAGCTCTGAAGGAGCAAATGCTCCACTTTCACACAGCACCATCCACCCACGACCCAGCCCATCTCCCTCCCATCTAAGCATGCACCCTTCTTTTCCCCTTTCCTACAACCCCAGGTCTTCCACACCCTGAAAATCCCACAGGCCTATCCTGCTGCTTTTCTACAAACCGCCTTCCTCCCTTCTCACCTTACCTCCTGTCTGGTCTCTGGCTTCCGCCCCGCCCCCTCCCCCTCTGCCTTTCCTCCTCCTCCTTTCTTCATCACTAAACTTGGTTTACAACCAAACTCTCTATTCCATCATCACCACACCTTCACTCTCAGGTCCTCCACCATCCGGCTTAGGCTCTTTTAGAAGTTTTTTTTTTTTTTTCTTTTTGCAGTACCTGGATCAAACTTGGGACCTTGCACTTGCCAGGCAGGTGCTTATGCCACTGAGATAACTTCCCGGCCCCTGGCTTAGGTTCTTGTCCACTCCTCTTATTGTTCTCACCAAAGGCACCAACGACGTTCTTTTAATCACTGATGTGAGCCTTTTTCATACACTGTCAAGGCCTCTGATGCTGTCCACTTGCCACTGTCTTGACGTTCCCCCTGTCCTCCACTTCCAGGACCCTGCTGGCTTTCCCCTTCCTGAACCGCTCTTACTGGGCTCCACCACGTACTCTAGGAAGGCAAGGTCTCCAAGACAGAGTTCTAAGCCTCCTACTCTTCTGAGTCTAAATCTCCTTCCTGAAGTGATTCAGTCGGTTCTGTGGATTTAACAATGATATCTGAGACTTTTGTCTACAACACTTACCTCCTCTCTCAAAGACTTCCTCAGCTCCCCCTGGGACTTTCCCCCATCAACACAGCTTCTCCCTGTCATAAGCCATGGACCTTGTGCTTTCTAAGCTTCCTCAGCATCTACATCTATAATACAAGAGTCAGATAGTGCTCCTGCCTGGTACACAGGTGTGCTGCATCACCAATGATCTTTAAATATATGGCAAGCAGGTACAGCGATACCTAAATATCTTTAAATATATGGTAGAGCAGGTATAGCGATACCCCAACATTCCCTGTCAAGCCAGCTCCTTGCCTTACCAAGTCACACGTGTCTAGTTTGTTCTCCCTTCCTGTCCAGGAGATGCCCAGCCTGTAGGTCCCAACACTCTCCTCTGCAGCCTCTCACTGGTCCAGCCAGCTCACTCTAGTTCATTTCTCTCTCCTACGCCAATGCTCCACTCACTTAGAGCCAACAATCTCCTCATTCAAGTATGTCTCATTTCCCCGTTCTCAGACCTTTCTGCTATCTCCCACAGCGATCTTTCCCAAAACTTAACTGCAATCCCATCTCTTACCATTTCCTAAATTGATTATGGGTCCCACTCTGCTCAGGAAAGTGTCCAAACTTTTCTGGCTGACTTTCAAATTCTCCATAGTGTAACATTTTCTCTCCAGCTAAAATTATGTCCAACTAATCTAAAACTACAACCCAGCACTTCTACATGTAAATGACCTATATCCCTGCAAGGCAGAATACATCTTGAACTTGTACACATCTGCCTTGTATACATCTTGAACTTGTTTTCTGTAATTCACACCTCCCAGTCCATTGTTGACTGAGGATGTAGTGTTTGATCTATCATATACTGAAAGCTATACTCGGGGAAATAGGACCATAAAACATAATCAGAAAGTCATTTTAGATTAAATAATAACTCATCATCTCACTCGCACTGGGAAGTAAGACCTGGGGCCAAAACAAAAACTGAGCAACAAAACTCAATGTACTCCTTGGAGGTTTCAGCCCAGTACAAACAATCTGGGAACATAACCAGAGGTCTGGCTCAAGAAGCAAAAACAAAAAAGATTCAGATTGATTTTCCCTGTCTAATCCATGAGCAGGAAACCAAAAGAACGCAGTATGTCTATTTCTGCATTGTAAAGACAGAAGCAGCCTAAATCCAGCGACAGGTGAAGCAACTGAGACCAGACCCAGCGAGGCACAGAAATCTCCCCTCCCAGGGGTGACAGTCATCTGCTGGTGGCTCCAACAAATCTCCTGGGCACTGAAAGCAGCAGCCTGGGCATCACCCTGAATGCATCCCAAATTCCCACATTGCAGTCAGTGACAGGCTAAGACGCTATGGTGCACTGCTCAGCCTCACGAAGCTTGTCACATTGGCTTTCCTGATGGGAACTCGGTTTTCCATATCAGGGGGAGCCTCACTGTTGCTGAGGATGGCTGTAGTACTTTGGGGGGAGCCCTGCTGCTTACCTTGAGCACTGTTTCCTAGCTCCAGTGCAGATTCCTCAACCTGCTAGCACACATCCTTCATCCCGCTGGCATAGACTTCCTAGCCTCCACCACTGACCTTTGGGCCTTCCCAGCACAGATCCATGAAGCAGACCTGCATGAGACTTTGTTGTGGGCTCTTAGCTTCCCGTTGGACTGGTAGGAGCCAGTTATGAGCTCTAGACCCTCAGCTGGATTTTTTTATTATTTAGTGTGAGGATAAATTTCCTGCACTTATAGTATGTAATTCTTGGGTGATTCATTATAAAATATTATAAAATGTGTCCTGTACTATATTGTTCACCTCACAAAAACCCCAATCTCCGACACTTACTACCTGCTGCACTCAAGATCTCAGTAATACATCTAAGACAGGAGATTCAATTTTATGGCTATGGCAAGAAAAATCACTTAAAATGGGCTCAAATTTCTCCTAAATGTAGTGTCCCCAAATTTGCACAGAGCTTATAATTATAAATTCAATTACAGCAAAATAATTTTCTACACAACATGAGTATGTGTATAAAACCTATCACATAAACCCTAGTTGCTTAATTCTAATTCTCAATACTTTTTTAGGCCGCATTTTCTATTCTGTGCTTTTTGCTTTTCAAACAAGCTCTTTAACAGAAAACTATGGCTACAGGGCAGGCATCCTATGTGTGCTACCTCTGCAGCTACTGTTTTAATTCCCGTGCCTGCTTGGGAGTTGGCCTTTGGTGGTGACCTGCTCAGGGCATCAGCATCTGTAGAGGGTTTCTCTCCTAGAACACAAGCCTTAATGAGCCATTTCAGAAATAAGAGCTGAAGCCTGAGCACCTGAGAAGCCCCAAGCTGCAGCAAAGCTCATGAATTTCAGAAGCTGCCTTTTGAATTTGCATTTAAACATCACTCCCAAAGTAGAACAATTTCACCTGTGATTTTCTGAGCTGGCGGAGTAAGGGAGTTTAGATGTTGAATGTGTACAAATTATGTTAATACAATGGAGGTAAATGAAAGTCAAACGCATTGTCATGTAAAATGCACACACTCTATGTCTTGTCTACAAAAGCTTGTTTTATTTTTCCCCCTTAAGCGAAACATGATGAAAAAAATATTTTAAATTAAGCAAATTTTTATCATTTCTATTTGATTAAAACTCTGATTATTCCTTGTCTTCCTGTTACCTTCCTGTTACCTAGACTTCAGAAACCTTTGCAAGAGGAGGGATTAATTGGTGCCTGGCAACTCCATACAATGGATTGAAACCAATCTAATTTAACACCTGTGTGCTCATCAATAAGTGTACTCAAGCACAAAAGTGAGCAGTGTTGAGCGATTCTGACACTGACTGCATGACAACCGCAGATTCTGTATCCAAACATTCACAGACAGGAAGCTAATTGCAATGATGAAAAGCATACCACCGAAAGCATGAGTAATCACTGCTGCAATCTGAAGATAACCTGCTCCCCTTTCCTACTGGGGTGCTGGGCATCTTCTAAACCTGTCTCTGCCAGATCTGACAACCTGGCATCTCTCTGACCATCGAAAGATAGACACTGTTTTCACTCTGCATCTGCAGTGATGAAGGTTCCCTTCTGAGCACAGAGATGTTAGTTCAGCAGTCGAAAATAAATGCAAAGGCTGACATTTGTCACCACACTACAAACGAAATGCTCATAAATGAGATCTGTTTGACTCCCCTTTCCCAATCCACCCTCTGGCATCCAGGCACAACACACTGTAGACATGTTGCTTTCCCAACTTGTGACCCACATAACAAACTACCAAGAAAAACGGTGGTGTGAGAAGCACATCAAGATGGAGCCCCCCATGGAGAGTGACAAAGAGGAAGCAGACTTGCAGATGAAAATCAAGGTTGTAGTGCTTAATAATGGACTCCCTAAATGCACAGCTCCACTGCTAAAAGAATATTAGGATCTTCAACGAGAAATTACTTTGAGGATGTGGAATAACCTAGAAGCCTCCTGAACTGGAATACATCAGTTGGGGCAATGATATTGACCTGCTCGTAGGCCAGTATCTACTTGGTTGTGTGTCCCCAAGCTCTCTGGGTCATTCCTCAACAGTCAGTACTTGGTTGATCTCAAGCTAAAGCCCACCCCTCCCTGTCCACAAGCCAGGGGCCTCTCATTTTAAAACCAGCTAATTGGGGCAGAATTAGATGTTCTGAAGTATCACAGGAAGAGGAGAAAAATGCAACAAATCTATTAAACTTAAATATTTAAGTATCTGGACAAAACAACTTTACTCAAGATTGGATATGTTTGCTTTTGAAATATAAAGGATCCCGAACAAGTCTTGCAGTCTCAAATCTATAGGTATCAACCTTCTAGGCACAATCATGGAAATATATTTGTCAACCAATTGTCAACAGGTTGAATCATTTCCTGTGGCCCTTTGATAAAATTAACTAGAAGTAAAATGAAGTTGTTTAGAAATTCTGGACATCTACACATTGTTTCCTTAAAGTGTGCCTGGGGGGCCATCGGCAGGAGACATGTGCTTCCCCGTACCAATGTCTGGAACCCAGTAGATGAGAGGGGTGAGCACCACACGCACTCCCATGAGCATCTGCAACTGCGGAGACAGCCTGCTCCGCAGATCTCTTTGTATGTACCACCCTCTTCTCACCACTTCCTCCCAAGCCACCCTACTGAATTTGTCATCAAGGAACATTGCACGAAATTCCTGAAAGGCACAGCCACTGGGATCCAAAACTGAAATATATTTTTAAAAGCTAGGAAACAGATTCTGAAGGCAACATTTCCTTAAAGGTGACAGATGCCCCAAACAGCCAGTGGCACAGCCTAGGAAGCCCCTGCGTTCCTGCTACCTGCTCAACTCATCACATCACAAGGAGATTAACACAGGTGATTATCCCAAATTAAATTCCACTAGAAAGCATGGATTTTGGGGTGGGAATACTTCAGAAATGAAAAAAGCATTTCCAATTTAAATTAAATTAAATTTCTAATTAAATCATAGAGAACTATATACTTCAATAAGAATCTGATTTACTTCACCCCTTTATTAGAAGAAAAATTCATTGCTGTTTTTTCCTCATCATAAGAGTTTTATGTGCAATGATTCAGTTTTGCCTCTACTTAAAATGCTTTCTAGAGCTGGTGGACATAGTGGTACACGCCTGTGACGCCAGTACTTGGGCGGCTGAGGCAGGAGAGTAGCTGCGAGTTCAAGAGTAGCCTGGGCTACATATAGTGAGACCCTATCTCAAAAAGCTTTCTACTTTAGGTTTGGAGATTAGAATCCAAGGCCCAAGAGTGCAATACAATAGTATGAAATATCTCCTGCAGGTCTGTAGGCATGTTTCTAGAAGCAAGGTTTTCAATATTTATCAGATTTGCAATTGGATCTACATAAATTCCCCAAAGAATAATAATGTCAATTCCAGATAGAACTAAGGCTCTGAAAAATTAAGGAATTGTTACTCCAGAAATATGGTTCTCTCACTAGCTTGGAAAGCTCTTCAACTCCCACAATGGCTTTTCAATGCAGAGAGGAGATACAGAAGAGGAGCAGACTTGGGCTGTCACTGGGACTGGGAGGGGCAGCAATGCACTAATCCTGCCATGATAAAAACGTGGCACAAAATGCTTACTCTGCCTCAGGTGTGGTGAGCTGTAGGCAGGGTGCTGTCACCAGAGAAGACACTTCTTTGTCCTATTTCCCCCTCCACAGGGTTACACATACTTTAAATTTTGCTAGCATGCTTCTTTTCAGGGGTTCAAGTGACTGGAACTGAAATTACTGCATCTGGGAAGAGACCACCAGAAGCCAACTGAATACAGCAGTATTGGTTTTTAAATCCATGAATAGCACTGAGAGTGAGAGGGCAGTGCACAAATGTCTGAATATGGTCTGGAGCTAGATTTCCTGACATAAGGAATTTCTAACATTAAATGGAGAGGATCTGTTTTGGAGATTTTTCAAAGACAGATTAGGCCCATAAATGTCGCAGATGGCTTAGGTATGTTTTTGCTTGTAGCCAGGGGGATACATTTTACCACTGTGGTCCCCTCTGCCCCTGTGTATCTGTGGGAAGGGCTGCTTTGTCAGATGTCACAGCAGGAGCCCAGGACATGGAGAGAGTCACTTTTTCTCCAATGGGGCAGCCACAGAGCAACTTGAGGCCTGGTTTCTCTAGGTTGGTAAGGGTTTCCTGCAGAGAAGAGAGCTACACTGCTAACTGCAGCCACTGCCTCCACCAGGCGTGCAGAGAACCCATGTTTTCAGGAAAAACAAGAGCAGGTCTCCAGTGTCTTAGAAAAAAGTACCTGAATGCCTAGTTTTTAAAAGTCACTACTGAACTTTCCACCTTCCATTTTTCTCTGCTTTTAAGGAAAGGTAACTCAGCTCCACTACCAAAACAAACAACAAGGAAATAGGTCTTCATCTTCCTTTATGCTGGAGGACTCTGAATCAACTTAAAAGGTGAATCTTACACCTTCAGGCAGCACTAGACTCTTCCTGAGGATTCCAAAGGGGAGCCTAGTAGACTCTAAGCAGCAGGAAGTTCAGCTCCACCCCCTTCCTACCCCTTGTGTCCTCACAGCCCTGAGATGCTGAGTTCTTAGAGATCTTGGACAATATCTGGTACAGTCTTATCAGTAATACCTGATCTTTAGCCACAGTGCCCAAATACTACCTTAGACACCCCAGGAAGAGGAGCCTAACCTCCCACTAGCCCACCCCATTCCAAAACTGTCTGGTTCTGAAGAGTGCTGAAAACTCATTCAAAGACCTAAAGTATAGCAAGGCACATCGGCACACAGCTATAATCCTAGCTCCTTGGGTGGCTAAGGCAGGAGGATGGAAAGTTTGCACCTGGCCTGCATAACTTAGTCACTTAGCAAGACCCTCTCTCAAAATAGAAAATGGGCTAGCAATGTAGCTTAGTGTGATGGCCTCAGGTTTAATCTCTAGCACTGAAAAAACTAAACTAAAACAAAAAGAACTTTCACCTGGACAAAATAGTTCAAGTTCAAAGACAGCTATAGCATCGTACCTGCTGAGGTTCAGAGACAGGATTCCTGTTAGATTAGTGCCACTGTCCTTCTTTTTAATAAATGAGATCATCTAAAATGTATGTCTGAATATACATTACTAGTTATGATTGCTCACAGTACTCGGATCCACAGGAACTACAGATCTGAGCAGAAAAAATGTGTTTACGCATACAGGGCACCTGTTTTAAAAACCAAGAGATCCTATTAGCTCTTTATGGAAAAAAAAAGTTAGAAAATGCTTCCCTATGGTTTTAACAGTACTGCCAATGTCACAATCATTTATTGTTTAGTTAAAAAAAAAAAGCATGAGCAAGTAGAATACAAAAGTCATTGTCATTGTCAACTTCTAACAACACAGGCCCAGCAGCTGACACAACAGATAGAAAAGCTGGAAATTGTACTCCGCCAGGACAAACACAAACGCCAGGTGTAACTCCAGGGAAAGAGGTACATGGGTTACCATATGAAGATTTGTCCCCCACTTCTCCCCCAATCTAACTCCTCAAGATGGTAGTATGTGGAGACAGGGGCTTTGGGAGCTGATTAAAGCAAAGGTGACCCCCCCCATGGGTGAGATAGGCCTCTGACCAGAGAGGTGCTAGCGAGCTGCCTGGCCCTGTCACCTGCAAGGACTCAGCAAGAGGCACCATTGGTGAGGAACAAGTCCTCACTACATTCTGAATCCAGCAGCACTGTGGCCTTGGACTCCTCTAAGACTGGGAGAAGCAGGTTTGCCAGGCTCACATGCCACCCAGCTGATGATGTATTGTTACAGCAAAGTGAATGGACTAAGCCAGAAATGAGCACGATCCCGGCAAGGGGTACCAGAGCTGGCTCCATAGGAGTGCTCCAGTTGGCAGCCAGGGACACAGCGAAGGAATCTGATTCAAGTCTGTCCAGACCTGGAAGGGTCTAAGTAAGACTTTTTTTTTTTAAATAAACATATTTGTGTGTTCCCTGAGTATCCTCAGAAATGAGAACTGGGAAGAAATCGGTCTTCTATTACCCAAGGACCCTCTATACTTTGTTTAGAGGAAATATTCCACTTACATTTATACAAAATAGAGGGTATTTTTTCCAAGGGAAAAATCAGTGCTTTTTAGGAACAGAAAGCATTGGGGGCTGATCACAAGCTCAGAGAAGCCTGAATCTGAGCCTGTGTGGGAAGATTTGGACGCAGCGTAATCTCCTAGGCCACGAGAAGGATTATCAAGAGGAAAAGTAGTAGCCTCCACTTTTATAAATTTCTTTTTTTTTATTGTATTCTTTACATAAAAAGAAAACACACACTCTACCATCTCTATGTTCAACACATCTGTCCCACTGCAAATCTACCACCTGAACTTCCAGTATCAGTAAGAAGTTGAATTCCACGAAACACAGGCAGTGTAGATAAGCAAACACTGGTGTGAGGCTCTTACTATCTATATGTCTCATTATCTATGGTTCTCAACTATACTTCTTAGCATAATCATGAGTCCTTAATTAAATCTAAGTTACCAGTCAATTTTTTTTTAATGTGAACACTCATGACAATGTCCTTGGGTTTATAGCACCATTATTGTTACAGCAAGTTATTCAACCTCAGCTATTGCTTGACTTAAGTTAATGCAGGATTGTGAGTTTCATATTCATGGTAACTGCATTGCTTATGGAAATAAACGTTGCGCTATTGGCTTTTCCCCGGCTGTTCAGCAATCGCAGTTCAGCCTGGGGGCTGTCTGGCACACGTGGCCCTGGTGCCAGCACAGATGACATCAGATAAGTCCTCACAGACACACTGTCAATGCATCGATGTTTTCCTCCCCATAAGTGCAGATAATGACGTTCTGGCATGCGCATGCATGAGGTGGCAATTGAGACCAGGCTGCTCTCTGGAACAACTCGCCGGAAGGGCACGAAAGGGCATGATTTCTTTCCCACTATGTGGCAATTTTTAGATTTCAAAGGAGTAACAGACAGACACACTCCATGAAAGGATTTGGCGTGTGTTTATTCCTTGTCTTGCCCTGAGCCCATGAATACCAGCATCATTGGCTAAAAGCACCGGGCAAGGCACTTCCTTCTTATTTAGTGCTCTCAGCAGGGCTTATCTATATCAATTTTCTTTATCCAGATCGTCTATTAAAATTATGTGTCTTGCAATCACTCTGTGTTATTTGACCAAAATATTCAGCCTAACATGATTTATATAGTCACTCTAAGGCACCTTTAAGTCACAGAGTTATTTTTAAATATATGAATTGTTTCTGATAGAAGTAATTCAAGTTCATTTTAAGAACAAACTGGGAAAGAATTTAATAACCCATAATGTCACCAATCAAGATAATCTCTGGCAATAGACTGCATGCTTATAAAATTGGTGTCATCCTCTGTATACTCTTTTCTGTACTTATTTTTCAGTTAACATATCATGATCATTTCTCGTGACATTAACTCCTCTGAAAATCATGCTTTACTGTCATACAGGCCATAGAGACATTCCAAGGCCTTTTTGGACAAAGTGATGCCAGGACACATGTTCCTTCCTATACATAATCTTTCTAATTTCTTCCCTCATAATACTAATTGTTGTTTAGAAAATTAGAAATTTAAGCTTCTAGGTGACATTTGTTTTATAATTCTCTATGATTTTTCAATTTTTGCCTTTAAAAAAAATGTATTTGGTACAGGGTCTCACTACACAGCTCGGGCTCACAGTGATCCTCCTGCTTTTAGCCTCCCCAGTGCTGGGATTACAGGCATGTGCCACCATGCCTGGTCTCAGCAGCCAGCTCAGTGCACACGGGGTGGGGGTGATGCAGCATAGGGGGCTGGGGATCTAACCCTGGTATCTTCATTTGCCTAAGCAGGTGCTTAGTACGCTGAGCTATCTCACTGGTTCAATTTTTGTCAATTTGATAAGTAGTGTGTCATGAAGAAAATACTTCAATTGACACATCTTTAGGCTAATTTCTCCATTATTTTTGGCATATTATCTGCTCAGGATTCCTTACAACTAGCTCCTTCTGCAAAAATGAACCTGTAGTTGCTGACTAGAAGACAAAGCATACCAATACTTTCTTTTCCTTTCTTCTTCTTCTTTTTTTTTTGCTGTTTAGTATACCAGGACATGCAATGCCCAAACAAAGTTCTTCCTCAAATTAGAAACACCACACACATGCAAGCAAAGGCAGCATGGGCCTGGACACTTCAAAGGACAGAACCAGAAGGAGATAAGTATAACAACAACAGCAAAAATGCAATCAGCCTAGGCAACCATAGACACTCCCTGGGTCCTTTTATCTCTGAGTTTCCTCCTGACTTGCTACCAACTGGAAATATTCCCTATGACTCCCCCAGCCTGATGGTTCAACTTCTTGCACACTTTGGGCCCAGGATGTTGCATTTATAAGAAATCTGAAATTAAAATATAACAAAACAAAACACCACTTTAAACATGGTGCCTTTCATTCATAATGAAAACTGAAAATGAGACTATCAAAAAGTCAACTCAAGCCTGGAAATAAAAAGGTAAATCAGAAAGGGCAAGGAAAAAAAAAACATTCAAATTAAAAACAGAGAAGGATTCAACAGTGGAGGAACCTGGGAACATTCTATGTTTATGAATGGTAGGTTCATGTACAACTGCCCGGGCAAGTGCCACCTAAAGGTTACCTTATAAAAGCTACATAATCTCCATCACAACATGGAAACACTCAGACATTCATGATAGGATAAACTACAAATATTCTAATAAAGATGAAAGTCTCAGTCACTTAAGCATTATGCACAGGAAGGTGGCTGATCAGAACTAGACCACAAGAGATCCAAATGTATTCGATGAAATCTAAATTATGCTTAATCACAAGAGCCTGGCGTAAATGTGTGATTAAGTCAGCTCTCCTTGAAGAGAAAGGCCACTTCCAGCTGCCAGTCACCACCTACCTTCCTGGCAGAGGCCACAGAGCTGAATGATGCCTCCTCTCCTTTGTTCAATTGCTCTACTCTGCTTTGAATGGCCTGCAACTTCTCAATCCTTTCCCTACAAGATGATCCTCATGCACCTCAGTCCTCTCTCTGGGCTTTTTTCTTTTATGTACAATGATAAAACTCACTATTTGTGGATTATTTGGAAACTACTTTCTAATGTGTTTGTGGTTATGATTGTTATTATGCTTCCCAGTATATGCTGGAACAGTAGCAAAGACTTGACAATCTCTCTGGTATCCAGGCAGAAACTCGACCTTCAAGGGTCTGGAGGTCACCATCTGGCCAAAGAGTGTGGATAGCAACAGGACCTGTTCTTCCTAGTTTCTGACTTCAAAAGGGCTAGGAGGTAAAGGCCTAATTATTTGGGAAATTCAGGTGAGGGAATTTTTTTTCCTGAATCCTCTGCATCATGAGATTTAGACTGGGTTACTCAGTTCTACATTGGTCTGAGTTTAATTAAAATGCAAAGGGAGAAGGGTGGGTGCTGTTAGGGAAACAGCTTCCAGAAGGGAGGGATTTTTGCAAGCCCTTCTCCACATATCTCTGTGAAGTGCCAGCAGAGCATGACCATTCATCTAAATAACATTACTTTTAATTTTAATTTCACTCATTTCTAAAATAAACCTACTTCAAAAAGCTTTAAAAAAATGCTCCTCAAGCATAAGAAAGCTCTTTTCTGCACAAAATGAAACAAAATATCAAAGCATTTTCCTCCCAAACGGTAAGACCTTTGTTTTTGCCTCTTTCTACCTTTTATTTTTTAAATTTTACAAGGTAGTATTAGTGATGTTTAATATTTCAAATGCCAAGCTCCAAGCCAAGTTAAAGTGATGGAGGCTGGAACAGAAATGATGTAGAGACACACCAAATGTAGACCAAATGTATCCAGGATCCATGTGCGGGCATCAGTCTCTTCCAGCAAAACAGCTCACTGACTTCTCTTATAAAAGGAATCTATGAGGCGCTTAAATTCGGTCCTGAGTAGAAATTTTCAATAATACAAGAGATTCCCTTCACTCAGTTTTCATTTCCACCTTCACACAAAGTATTTTAGTATGCTATGAAATATCCAGAGAAAACAGATAGGACCCCCTTTGTGGGGGCTGGAACCCAGCAAAAGGTTGCTTAAGAACGGACTTGGCTGTTTTGCTTTGTTTGGGTAACATGCATGATCGTAAATATGCTATAGCTCATGGATGTGAAAATAATGGAAAAGAAATGGAAAAAGGCATATTAATAAATCTGCAGACCTACAAACAAAATAGTAGATTAATACCATCTGTTCTGGTCCCATCCAATCCAGCCCTGCCCACCCCATCAACCCGCAGCCTATCAGAAGGATCTAGCTCACGCAAGGGAGCTGCTCACTGCCTGAGATTCTCGCCAGAACACTTAGCAGCCCCCTCATTTGCTGGGTGATTTTATAGGTCTCTGGTGCTGCACAGAGGTAGGACAGCTTGCAGGGTGTGAGGAGGACAGATAAAACCACCCTGCTGTGTAGATTTAGCCCATTTGCACTGGCTCTCAGACAGAAAACAAATTACAGCCTCTCACAAAGGGGCCCCTTTCTGCACTCACAAGCCTGAAAAATGCAGGCAAAAATGAGTAAATCAGGCAACTTCACATCAGGAGGAAGAAAAAAATGGCTACCCCTACAACAGCTGCTCTCGTAATTAAGAACAGATTTAATCACTGAGCTCTTGCTGGTTACGTCCACAGCAAAACAAATACACAGATGTGAGGCATTTACATACTGGAAATTTTATCCTGAGTAACCAAACCAAATTTATCTTTTGTGCTTTAAAATATTCCCTTAAAAATATCCAGTTGGTGATAAAGTAGATGGCAATGTCCAAACCTAAGTACTACTATATTTCTGTCACCATCTTACAAGTAAATTTATTTTGGCTTTCTACCAAATTTGCTCTCTTTCTACATATTCCAAATTACCATGGGCCACCACGGACATGACCTCTTTGCAATAATGAAAATGTGCTACCCATTTCTTTTACTCATAAAATCTGCTAAATTTATTGCTGCCTCGCTTATCCATGTTCTAAATGGCTGCATGGCACACACAATAAAAGGAATCACATTTGACCTTTGTAAAGGTAAATTGGTGCGATGTGAAATCAGAGAAATAAAATTAATGAAACGGGGAAATTACGATAAAAAGTGATCGGTGAGGATAAATTAGTGAAAGGCCACCTCACTGCTGAAAGAGAGAGTGATCTCTGATTCACACAACAAGGAGGAATCTCATAAGCAAGACACTGAACCAAAGGAGCTAAAAGGATAAAGCGCAAAAGTGTGCAGAAATGATTTCATGGTTGGGGGTCAGCAGAGGGGTGACATTTGAGAAGGCAGAGCTGCCACCCAGAGGGGCTTCTGGTAGTATGGCCAGGCATGGATGCAGGTGAGAGGCGCATGCCGGTGTGCTTTGCCCTAGGAAGTCTCCATGTTGTCTACAAGGGGCCACTTCCTACCTGTAAATGACACTAAGAGGTCAGGAGGTAGGCAAGACTCAAGCCCGACTGCATGACCTGCATGACGCGCAGTTGTCAGCTGTAAACTCTGTTTGCCACAATCTTCTCATGTTACACAATCCCCCCTACGTTCGCCGCTCTTCACGGGACAGCAACAACGGTGTCCTTATTAACAACGTGCATTGAGTCCTCTGTTTCTTTCTAAATGCCAAACTGATTTTCTTCCTAAAAGGTGTGGAGGTTTAATAATATTGTTCTTGTGAGCTGCATTATCACTAGTGTAATTCAGAGCAAAGAAGCAACTCTGAAACTGTAATTTTCAGTGAAATGTAGCTCTAAGTGCATTTTTAAAAGATTTGTTACACTGGTTTACTTGTGGAACAATGAGATAGACAAAAGCTCAAAGATGTAAATAAGCTGATCTAAAAGTAGAGAATTCAGGGTATTACCTGCTCAAGTTTGCCAGGTATTTCCTAACTCCCAAACGCCTAAAATGTGTCCTATTATACATTAATAAAAAGAGTTTGGGAGGGAAAAGCTAGCACCTTGACTTAATTACTACATACTGTATATGACACATGTATTATGATACTTATACATCATAAATTTGTACAATTTAAATAAAAAAATTCAAAGAAAGATTTAAAACACTACCACCACCAATCTAGCCAGTGGAAGTGCAGGGAACTTAACTAGAAGTTTCAAAGATGGTGTTCTTCTTCGGGCTGTACTTTTCCCAAGTTGAAAATCATGCTCTTGAGTAACCACTAAACCACGCGAGGACCTGGAGATTTAAATGCAGGACACAAGTTGCCATTGTTGGTGACGGGGGAGGCAATAAAGCACGTAGTATGTCCCGCACATTCTTCCTTCCCAGTAAGGTCTCTGGTAAGCTAAAAGACTGATCGTCACAAACATAATCCCACACGCTTTGCTTAAGCGGCTTCACAGCTGTGCTTCTCAATTGGCGACCATCAGGGCGTGAGCCATGGGTGAGAAACATAGAGACTTGCTTTGCTCTCTGAGGAGGGGCCGCCTGGCCTCTCCTTTTATGTTTGCTCATCTATTTCAACAGAGTTGCAAAGGCTGAAGTCTCTCCTGATAGTTTGATTCTATGTAGTCATTAATATTTAAACCATTAAACCTAAAAAAGGAGGGTGGGGAACTTTATTGCCATTACTATGCTGGGCCTTCATTTGGAAGTGAAAGACCTACAGACTCTATCTACCGCAATGAGACACTCCACAGAGCAGAGTTTGTTGGAGGGAACTGAACTAGGTGTGCATTAGGCCTCACTCTAATGTAGAGTAATTCCAGAAATGGATGGCCACACTCAGATGGTGTGTTGAGCTGATGCTCACTGAGATCCATGCCCACCCCCTCCCATTAATGCCAGTCTGAGATCTAGCTGGAGACTCAGGTTGGGTTCAGGACGCATTTACTTTTGGTTAGTCTCAACCATAGCTGGAATAAGCAGTGACTTGGACTTTGGCTTATGCCTCACTATTGGTATTTGTTTCCAAGAACCTGTTTGTTGTCAGAATTTGAGGAAATCTTTAATGAAATCATAAGATTTCCAATTTCTATTCACCCTTGACTTGAATTCCAATTTATTTTCCACCAATTGTCTGCTACCCCAAAGATTTTATTTTATTTTTTTATTTTTTTCGGAACCTAGGATTGAACTCAGGCCCTTGTGCTTGCCAGGCAAGTGCTTATTCTACTGAGCTATCTCCCCGGCCCCCACTCCCTAAGAAAAAAGTTTACCCATGAGTTCACATTTCCAATACTCATACATTTTTAAATATGTATGCTCTGGTATTTAAAACTTAATGTCCATCCAGAACTCCAACAAGATGGAAGTTGTAAAGTGTTTTATTTCCTCAGTCTCCAACCTAGGATAATGCTTGCTTATAAAACACTATGAACCATTAGGAACAGAACTATGTGATTTCTTTGAAGTTTTTAATATTTAACTCAACATTAAATTGTGAAATATCTGCATGTTAAGCACCACATGCAGTACAGAGGATATAAGATAAATAAGACAGGACACCAACACTCCAGGAGCTCATGGACCAAAAAAAGAGGCAGGTGTTTGAATGTAATGAAAATATAGCTGGATGGATAGATGGATGGATGGACAGACAGATGGACAGATGGGTGGACAGATGAGCCAGGAAATGAGTTGGTGGGGGTTGTGAAGAAACAAATAGCACCTCACTGTAAAACAGGTTTTGCAGAGAATACAACACAGGAAGTCTAATCATAGTTTGCTTTGATGCGTCTAGGGAGAGTGGACACAAATTTTGGGGATGGAAAAGCTCACAATCAGTCATGAAGGCACGAAAATACATTTGCTAAAAAGACAAAAGTTAAGTTCTAAATATACCTGGTACAGTGTGCTAAGGATGAATGGTCAAGCAGATGTCAGATTTTGGGGGGTCCTCTACACTAGCCCCAAGACTAAATTTTTACCTACACAGTTAGTATTTTCTAGCACATACTTCCCAGAATATTCATTCTGTAGGTTGCTTTACACAAAGCAAATTTATATATATGGGAAATGACACCACAGCTTTTCAGAGATCCATAATATAAATCTGTATCAAGAAGACTAAGTCTAGGGTGGTGTGCTGGCCCTGCCCCTGGGCGCTCTAAAACGGCAATTGAGACTGGACATGGTGGCATGTGCCTGTAATCCCAGTGCTTGGGAGGCTGAACATAGGCAGATCACTATGAGTCCAATCTATGTAGTGAGACCCTGTAGACCCTGTACTAAAATAAGAGAGAGAGAAAGAGAGAGAGAGAGAGAGAGAGAGAGAGAGAGAGAGAGAGAGAACTAAGAAACATGGGAGTAAAGAAACTGGCTTAATGTTAATATCTGTTTTCATAAAACTGTTGACATAGGAGTGGGAAAACAGGGTTGTGGAAAATACTCAGAGATACTTAAAGCTGTTCCAGGAAATGGAGAAATGAGGGAGCAGTTGGGATATGGAAGTAAAATAATCAGATTCACTTTTCTGTCTCCTTAGAATAGAAATCTACTTTTTCAGCAGTCTGTGTCTGGTAGTGATATGGAGTTAGGAGATTAATGGCACGTAGGCAAGTGGAGACGAAACACAGGAGGGAGGGGGGACCCAACCCAACAGACTGCTAAGAGAATATGGCAAGGAATTAATGATGGACAGAGGTGGGATGCTGTGATCAGAGGGAATGAGAAAGCCTTCAGAGGCTGGAGCCTAGCAAACAGGCGAGAGGCCTTCCGTTATCCACAATCAGGATTTTGCAGGAGAAACATACTCTGAAGAAAAGGCAATCTTGTCAGTGCTGGTCTTCTGAAGCAGGAGATGTGTGCAGAAACATCCATGCAGACACATCCAGAAGCAGTCAGAAATAGGGTCCCTCAGCACAAAAGGAAGGGCAGGACTGGAAACACACACTGCGATCATAGAGATTACATATAAAGCCACAGGAATGGATGAAGTCCTTCTGGGAAAACACTGAATCCCAAACACCAACATTTCAATGTCTAAGCTATAAAATTAACTTACCAGATTTATGGACATGTAATATTCTTTGATATGGTCAGCCTAGGTTCACTTGTACCTTAACCAGAGCAGAATATAGTACTGAAACTGAAGTATACATCAATCAAAATATTCTGGAACAGCAAAGGGTCTAACTAAATACACCTGAAAGCCAGAGGGATTCAGGGTTTCGACTAAAGCCAGTCCTGTTTTCATCTAATCTAAAAATGATGGACAGAATGGAGGAAGGAAGATAAATAAGTGGATTCCAGTCTAGAAAGGAACCCAAGGAGTCCATCTGTGAGTTTTAATAAAAGCCATATTTTTTAATCCTATGAAAAAAGAAGGTTGAAAATTAGTTCAAAACAGAATATTCCCTTTCATTTTGCTTGTTTCTAAAGCACTTGAGAATGCCAAGGGGGAAAAAAAAATCATGTAATTCGCCTGAAAGGTAAGATCATTAGCAGATATTAGGCAAAGCATTTCGCTGGTTTCCTGTGTTCTCTTTTTAATTGCTCTACGACAGCATTAACAATATGAGCTGATTTCCTCCTAAAGTGCTTGAATTATGTATTACCGGAATGAAGAATTGGCCTGTGTTCTTGCAAGGGTGGCCAAGAAAAGCAAAACCTTGACCAGCATCTCATCACCCCACACAGCCCTTCAGCAAGTACTACGAGCGCCCCCCAAGACCTCATGGAGATCTTCAGGAAGCAGGGGACAACAGTGTGCTGAGACCTGAGCGCAAAGACGACGCCAGCGGCTGCCGATGAAGTGCATGTGCTTCCCGTTGACCAGCGAGAAGCCCGTGAACGCAATGGCATTAATACTTACAACCCTGTGTTACATGTAATGGGATTTACAGGTCTCTTGGGAGAGAGGAGAGAAGCCCTCGAGAATTATGAAAAGTGGTTACATCACAATGGAAGTGCTGTGTATGTAACACTATTGAACTTAAAAATGGCTAAGGTGGTAAACACTATGCTAAGTGGCTGTTTTCACCACAATTTAAAAATTTTTAAATTAACAAGAAATTAAATTACCTTCAAATGACATACACTTGTCCATAAAATATCTGTTCTATATTCGGAAGGGACTGTGGATGTGTCAGGTTTTGAGCTCAGAAAAAAGACTGAAACCATGTCTTTGGGATGATTAATCAGATCCTGCAGCTAGGGGTTTATGAAAGAGAAACTGACCAGATGAACATGCAAGAGTTAGAAAGGCAGCAGGGCAGGCGATGAGGAAGGATGTGAGAGATTGTTGAGAGGAATGATCCACAAGATACGGACCCAGAAGCAAATCTGAGATCCTTGTGGAAGACAAAGTCTCAGAGATCATGTCATTGTTATGGCCAACCTGTTTAAACAAAAGTAATAAAAATGCAGGGGTTGGAAAACAGAAGCTACAGTTTGTGTACTACTCAACCATAAGGCCCTCTACACCAATTGGTGGTATAAGTCAGACATGTGACCAGGGACTCAGAGGACCCCCTATGCCAGTTTAGCCCTGACACAGTCAGCCAAGGGGTCGGGTTCCCTTCCTGAGATCACCTGCCCAGCTGTCCCTACACCACCTTCCCACGAAGTCCATTCACACATGGAGAAGAGCTTCAGGCAGAAAGGTAAAAATCCTTTGACTTCAAATTCGATGAATCTAAATGAATCCCTGGAGGGCAAAAGAGTCTCTTCTAAATATTTGGCTGCTCCAGGGAAAATGAACCAAGAAAAATTAACCCCTAGCAACTTTTTGACAACTTCCATTTTGGATATCAGAACCTGCAGGCAACTCAGAAATGCATGCTTGATATGTAGGAAAGGCCGTAGGTGCTTCTAGACCTATTTCCCTGGTGATCCCCTCAATAAAACAGCAGGTCAATCTTGCTGTTAGACAGTCACAAGGCCCCCAGGTGCAGTACTCCCTCTCCATTACAACACCGTGGCATAGCAGAATCGGAACACCAGGTCAATCTTGGAGAGTTTTACTTAATGGAGAGTATTTTCAAAAGGACAAAAAAAAAAAAAACTCAGGTTTTAATTTAAAATCTTTGGAACACTATTTAAAAAAATGTTTTAGCTCTGGCAGATGAAATGAGGCTCTTCCACTTTCAAGGCACACAGGCAGTTTCTAGGAGGTGGGGAACAGTACTAGGAAAAACAAGTAAATTTATGTTCACAAGAATATACACATTCACAACATCTCTACTATGTCTGCCCTTTAAGATTAAATATTTATTTTTCATTTTAATGTGGGCATGTTTTAATTTCTAATGGAAGAGTATCATATTTACAAAATTATTTTACTTTTTTATATCTGCTAGCTACTTAATCTGTGAAATATAGCTCAAGGGAAAAATGTAGTCATAAACCTGTTGGTATAAAGATAAGCAGTTTATTTAATATCTAATTAAATGTGGTCACCAGAGAAATCACAGCTTATGAAACTTTATCAGAAAAAGATTAATCCATTTCAGGCTTAACCAAAATGTCATGAGAACTCATGAATTTAGATAGGAATCCACTTATTATCCAAAGACAGTTTCACATTACGAAGAACCTATATAACTGGTTATATACTTACTTCAATCACATTCGTGTAGCTTGTAACTGTTGTTGATTTCAGGGACAATTATCCAATTAGAATACTATAAGAAGGGGTCTTTTTTCTTTTTGGCAAAAATTTCTAGAATGTTCTAAACTACTTCATGAATGTATAGACCCATTCTTTCAGAGATTGAAAACAACAGTTCAACAAATGAATACTATACACCTATTATAAGTTGCACTGAGATGCTAGAGAAATGAGGGTGGAAGAAAGCATTCCTCTCTTTGAAGGACTCACAGAGTCATGACAGACAGAGTCATGTCTTCTATAGTAATAAAAACTGCCCGAGAACGCAGTGGCCCAGGATAAGACCTCATTTCCCAGCCTAAAGCTATACAGCCAGATGACTCCATCGGCCAGTGGGTGAGAGAGATAGTGGCCTGTGCGCCTTCTAGGCAGCAGTTTTATAAGCAGCACATTCCCTCTTTCCTTCTTTCCTGTGCAAGAAAAGAATTCAGTCAATCTAGGGCCATGGGGACACCACTGGTGAGAATGTAAGTTAATTTGGTCATTATGAAAAACATTATTGTGGTTCCCCAAAAACTTAAAGACAGATCTACTATATGACCCAATAATCCCACTACTTAATACATGGCCTAAGGAACTGAGATCGGTATGTAGAAGAACAAAGAGATGTTTACTGAAGCGCTATTCTAAGTAGCCATGATCTGGAATCAACTCAGTGTCTGTTAACAGATGAACAGCAAGGAAAATGTGGGATATCTGCACAGTGGAATATGACACATGGGAAAAGAACAAAATACTGTCATTGGCAACAGCATGATGAACCTGCAGGAGGTTGTCAGGACAGAAAGCCAGCACAGCAGTTTCTCATGCATGGAAACTGATAATGCTGTGCTCCCAGAAACACAGCACAAGAGTAGTTAGCAGAGGCTGAAGGGGAAGGAGGGCAGGAGGGAAGAAGACATGGAAGTAGGTCTACAGATGTAGGACTTGGGGTGCACAGGAACAATGCACACTAGGGTTCCATCGCATGGTGGGGTGACCATGGTGCACAACACTGAGCAGACCATGCCAAAGCAGCTGGAAGATTTTGAAAGTTTTCATCAGAGAGACAAGCTAAAGGAGGTGACAGGTATGTGACACAGCCTGATTTAGTTATTACTCAAGGAAAACATGCACAGCACCATCAACATAGGCAGTCACTCTGCATGCATTAAAAGCAAGGGAGCCGTGGCCATGCCACAGGTGGCAGGGTGGAGGAATAAAGGGACTTGCTCCAGTCCCCCACAGGAGGGCACAGTGTAGAGTCAGCCCAGCACCTCAGACTTCAAAGGAAGAAAAATGTGCTTAGCTCCTGCGAAGGCACTGTTACTTGAAACCATGACAGGAAGGAGCGTCATGCTCTAATTGGTATGTAATAGAGTGGCTTCTTTTTCTGATGATTTTTGGTACTGGAAAATACCCTTGAAGTAGAAGAACCAAGCTGTAATAGTATGGAGTGAAGCAAAGTGTGACTTCTGGCTTTTTCATAAAAGATGAAACTTTGAGTTATAACAACAAATAAAACCTATAATTAACAAAAGAAAGATCAATGTTATGATCTGATATATTCTTAAAAAAGAATGACTTAAGGATCACAGAAGGTCATAATTTTTAAATAAAACCATATATTCACATAATGGAATGAAAGCTAATATAAAGAATGGAAGATAAATAATTTTGAAAGACCCAGAGCCAATGGGAACCAGAAAGACACTGCAAACAGAACTACTGACAAACAGGAGAGAGGCTTAGGCAAATAATAGTGAGTACAGCTGAAAAAAGTTAGATCAATGTCCACAGAGAAGAGATCCAAGGTGAGGGAGCAAGCAGAGGCTGCTGTCCCTACCGGGGGAGACATGCCTGCCAACAGGGGCATGAGCTCGAGTTTAAGGTGCAAGTCAAAGGCAATCAATATTTTCTTTTTTTTTTAAAGGCTTAAAGTGTACTTTAATAAGTTGATGCTGTATTACTGCTCCATTTCTCAGAAAAACTCCAAATTTAAGG
>NDGN011385620.1:0-12234 GCA_002564285.1 Tympanoctomys barrerae | reverse complement strand
ATGTGTTAATTATTGAAACTGTCCTACCAATTTCGTTTGAAACTGTCTCATTGCTATTTGTTTTTCAATAAAATTATGGAAAAAAAAGAAAATGCAACTGAGAAAAATAACAAACAACCAATAATATTATACAGAGGAAAATACACTTTTAACATCAGAGTGTATAGTTCAATCTTTCTGTCAAAGCATGTATATTAGTTTTAAAAGAGGGATATCATTTTATATACTTTTTTAAACCATTTTTCATTGGTAGCAATATATGTGCTATTTCTGTAATATAAAATATTTATCAAAGTACCAAATCATATGTGTGCAAAAAATGAAAATATTTCTAAAACTTAAAAAAGGAAAGACTTCTCTCAAATAGTATTAGCTAATATCACAGCTGAAAAGGAGGCAAATGATCATTTGTATGCTTGTCCCTAAAGTAGAGATGTGTGTATTTGTTTAAGTATATGGGTGAGCATGAATATGCATTTGTGTGTGTGTGTGTGTGTGTGTGTGTGTGTGTGCGCGCGCATGCTTGTGTTTATCTTTGGCCTATAAAGCATCCATTAACCCATATGGAGGCTGTATCACTGTCTCTCAGTCTCTAAGTTCCTATGCTTTCAAAGAACTTGATATTGTGCCATCTGTAGGGATAATTATGTGAAGTGACACCTGCAAACACTTTCAAATTGGTCTAAAGTCTCTGATAGGGCCTGTTCATCTTCCAAAAGCAATCTGGTAACTGTACTCCCCTGTTATACCAACTTACCAAGTGAGGATGTTTATTCCAGCATTGTTTTAATAATAGCAAAAATATCCAAAGCATTTAAAAGTACATTAGCAAAGACTGTTCAACTGAATTATAATTAACACGTAATTTTAGTTCTTTACACTAAAACTTCATTACATCATTTAAGAACTTTATCCCTTTAATGGAATCTTAGTAACAATTCCAATAAAAACAGGCATATATTGACATTTCTTAAAATCTTGGTGTACTCTAACTGTAGACACTGTTAAAAAACATAAGATATTAAAAAGAAAAGATATAAACAAGGCCTTGAACACCACATATACAGAATAGTTACTTATATATTCCTGTGCATCTATATACTATATTTGAAACAATTATGGTATATATATGAGTATATATGTTTGAATTAATAAATGATGTGTACCTAAATATTTTATAAAATTAATTCTTTTTTTAAAACCTCCTGCAG
Source organism: Tympanoctomys barrerae (assembly GCA_002564285.1). Lineage (NCBI taxonomy): Eukaryota > Metazoa > Chordata > Mammalia > Rodentia > Octodontidae > Tympanoctomys > Tympanoctomys barrerae. The sequence goes on along the minus strand of NDGN011385620.1, from coordinate 11,023 downwards.
GGCTGGTCAGAAATCTCAGCAGACTAAAGGGCTTGCTTAGGCAGAGAGCAGTGGCCAGGATTCAATCCTGGGCATGCCGTGCTGGCTCATTCCCCAGGGCTCACTAAGACAGCAATTGAAACTGTGATCCCAGCGCTTGGGAGGCTGAAACAGGAGAATTACTATAAGTCTGCTTTATATAGTGAGATCCTGTAGACCCTGCAGATGCTGTACCAAATACATAAAAAAGATAAAACCTCATGCAATACCAAAGCATAGAGTATAGGTTAAACCTTTGCCTATATGACATTATATATATATTTTTTAAATAAATATTTTATTATTTTAATTTTCATTAAATTTTCCTATTAACTTTTTTGATGAGTTGTGTACTTACATGTCATAGTTCTGTTTGTGCTTATGTTAATTTTTTAAAAGTTACATTTGAAACTAGACAAATTGATAAAAACTTGTAATAATATCTTAGAGTCTGCAGGTTCAGTCTACATGTTATGGTTTGTATGCATTTGTTTCCCCCCAAGCCTCATGCCGTCATTAAGGCATGGTTCTACAGTTTGTGATTAATTCATGATTCAAGGCTGGGATTATGGGTCTGATTACTGCTGGGATTATGTGTGTGAGTGCTATACCCAGCCTGGATGTGACATAAGAGAAAGAAAGACAGACTTGCTCTCTGTAGTCACTGTTGCTCTTCCTTCCTTGTTCTCTGCTCTTTGCTTCACTATGAAAGTTTGCTGTGTACCACGTGTCACTCTGCCTTGCATTCAGCTGAGTATGGATTGAAACCTACAGTGACTGCGAGCTAAATAAACCTTTCCTTCCTTCAATTTGCTTGTTGGGTATTTGTCCCAGAAATGGGAGAAGAGTAACTGAGACACAAATATATGTATTTTCCATTTTCCATAATGAGGAAACAGTGATTATTTCAACTTTTAGAAACCTATGAAAGGTATTCATATTTCTTAAATATTCATTGAGAAAGAACTCCAGATTCTGAGCTCTACTAAAACTAAGTTTTACTGGTTTCTTTTCTTATTTCCTTTTGTGTCACAGAAGTTGCTGAACGTTTTATCTCAAACAAATTGCTGAAAGTCTTCCAGATCACTCGTTCAGGAAGAAGAGCCTGCTAACATTCTCGCTAGGAGCATGAGCAGACCAAATAAATACGCACAGGTGTCTTACACACATTATAAGCATCACTGAGAATTCTCCCCAACTCCTCTGTCAACTTGCCACATCATGTTCCGATTTGTTAAACAAAGAGAATGGCAAAGTTGAGAATACCTAATGAGGCAGCCGATGCTGCTGCCACCACCTCTGAGAATTCAAGAGTCACAGGGAACACATCTGTAAGACCTTGGACGTCAGTCTTGATCTGGATCTTCAGCTCCACGCTACAGTGCCATTCCACCCTTTAAAACCTGTTACCTTTCTCTGAGTATGACACAAGATCCAAGTTTCTTGTAAATAGATAAAAGGTTCCATCACAGATAGTCCATGCTCTTTATTTTCAACTCAAACTAAAATGACAAAGTGATAGCTTTACAAATCCAACAACAGGAATTTTTATATTACCAAGTAATATTCACCCCTTGGAAAACTGATTGCACCTTCCAAAATTAAAAACATAGTATTCTTTAACTTAGACATTCCAGACAGGCTCATATGCAACAGAAATATATACTACATACATAGTTCTCCAAAGATGGACATATAAGAATGTCTATGAGGGCAATTTTCATAAAAGGGCCAGACAGGAAGGCACTTGAGTACCTAGCAGAAGTAGAATAAAATAAGTGGTACATTCACCTTCTACACTATTAACAACAAAAATGCCCAACTATTTTATGCAACACTAGAGAAAAATTTTACAAATTAAGTTTAAAGAAATACATAAAAGGGCACAGACTGTGGAATTTTGCTGTTTACAGAGCAAACAGGAGTGAGGTTAATATATGGTGTAGAAGTCAGGCTAGCAGACATTCTCGGGGAAAAGAAGCACAGTGTAGCTTCTGGGATATTAATATTCTGTTTCCCCCCCTAGGGGTGTGTGTGTGTGTGTGTGTGTGTGTGTGTGTATGACACATGAATGAATTCAATTTGTAACTTCCAGTGGCACTTTATATATTATCACATTATGCATTAGTAAAGATCACAAAATCATCATAGCTATTGTGATACAGAACTTATTTCATCTTACTACTGATATTAGAAATACAAACTATAACTAATATATTTTTCATATTACACATGGGTTTTTAAATCTCTGTTTAAAATAGTTGGATCTTGCAAATTTGAAAGCATGAGTTTTAGAAAGCAATCCACTCAAGGTTTAATTTTAGAGAGACCTCAGATTATTACATATGCTTTAGCCTTCACTATTAAATAAGCAACAGATATTTGACTGTGAGGTATTTTTAAGCCAATTTGAGCAAAACATATTTATTGGACTTTTGTTAGCTTTTGAAACTATTTATTAGTACTCTCACAATGGGGTATATAAGAATGGAATGAAATTTAAGAATTTTAAGCACCATTTTTCATGGCTCTTTATATATCACCCCAACTCAGGGGCTGTCCTCCCTATTTTCAAAGACTGGTTGAGTTCCATGTTTTCTAGTCATGCTCTTTGTGACAAACAGGATGGGTCCCCAGCCCTTTTCTCACTATGAATGGCTTCTAGCTTCTGAAGACCATGGCTATTTCAGACTTAACAGCTTAGGGTCAGGCCTTTTAAAATGAGGAGCCAGCATTTAAAAAGTGGCTCTGGAGAATGAGACCAGAATCTTTTCACCCCTGTCCCTGGGCAAGAAAGATTTTCAATTCTAACATCTAGGGTGAACTCCAAGAACTGGAGCTGCTTTGATAAGAAAGTATGACTTCAGCTAATCAGTTCAGCAGATCTCAACTCAGCTGGGAGGCACTCGCCACATTGCTCACGTGCAATAGAAAAAAGCACAGCTGTTCCCCCAACGCCAAATTAATCTGATAAAATGAAAAGCCACAGTATCTTTGCCACATTCATTACTCCTTTTTCTTGTGCTGTTTTTCCTCTACTACTAGAGACTGTATTTAGTGATTGATTAGGTTCACTTTCTCTTTGTCTCCTGTATGCCTGTCTATTTATGGCAGACTTTACTTTTCAGGGATAGGTAACAGAAATGCTTTGGATTATAGTCAGGAAGATCATTTCCAAGGGCTTGAAATCATGATACAGGACTTGTTATTTGATGCAGGACTCATTTTGATGGAAACTGAGTCCTTTGACCATCCCTGCTCTGTAGAATATGCATTTAACTATCACAGGTTACTGGAGACCAAGTCTCCACTGTGAGCCCATACTTTATCAAGTTGACTTTGCTGCCCTCTACCAGAAAACTTCAAAACATTTGGATGCAGGTCAAATCCTGAGAGCTGGATGCCTCTGGCTTGCTCCTAGGGGTGGTATGGCCAATGTGCCAGAGTTTCCAGTAATGCAACACAGTTGTGAAAATCAACACTTAGGCTGAGCCTCACATTCTCAAGTGGATGAGTGGACAAATGTTACATTTCTATTGCAACGCCTGTTCCAGACACCTTCAGATAGCGAAGCATCACAGTGCAGTGGTAAAAATAGAGTCTCTGGGAGCATATAGACTTATATCCTGAGTAGTTTTAGTAGTCTTGGTTAGATCACTTAATTTCTCTAGCCTTTGCTTCATTTATCTATACAGAGGGTGAATAAGAACTGTGTATTAGTACTATAGTATTAGAAAACAGTTTTATAAATTGCCCAGGAAATGATTTGGCAATTAAAGTATAATAAAAGCTTATGATAGCTTGCCACTTTATTTAAGGTGCTACACTCTCACAAATGTGCGTTTTTTTTTTTACTGTAAATCAGCCTACTTTGTTCATGGTGAACTTCTACCTTAAGGCTTTTTTTATTCAACAAATATTTTCTAGTTCATTCTATGTATTAGGCCTGGTAGGGCCCTGGTGGGGCAAATTATAAGAACTTGTACCTAAGGTGGAGAATATCAGTGGAGAAGCAGTTAAAGAGTAAAAAAGTATACAAATAAATAAATTTGGCATAGGTTGTGCTAAAGAAAGAGGAACAATGCCACCAGCAATGCTATTTGACAGAGTAATGAGGGATGGATAATGAGTGTAATAACTGAAGTGGGGAGGACACTGAAGTATGTGATGAGTCTGTAGCAAATTCATAAGCAAATAGTCACATGGAATGGCATTTTCTTGCTTGAAGCTACTTGCTTTACTATGGTTTGTGTCTGGTTGGCCCCTTAATGTCTCACACAGTCACGGAGGTGTGGACTTCTAGGGTTTGGGATTCACTAATGGTCCAATTTTGGGATTAAGGATGTGAGTGCTGCATCCACTCTAAAATAGGCAGTCTGCACACAACATGAGGGAGGGAAAGAGGCTTGCTTGCCTCTCCACTGCTTTCTTGTTGCTTTTGCTATCTTCTGCCTTCCAGGAATTGTTCTCCTCTGTGAAGCCACCCTGCCTTGGAGCCAGCTGATTATGAATTTAAACCTCTACAAACTGTGAGCCAAATCAACCTTTTTCTCATTAACTTTGGACATTGGGTATTTTGTCCCAGCAACAAAGTAACTAAGACATGCTCACAGTGAGCCTAGCATGGCAAGCTGTGAACACTTGAGGCTCACTCTTTCAGTGATTCATTTGCCCTTTGAGCAATTCAATTGAGCAGGGGACAGACCAAACAACAAGGCTGTTACTGTCTGATGGCACATTATAGTTTGAAAACAGTGCAACATAAATGATAGATGCAAAACAAAGAATGAGTTGTCATTAACACGTCATAGCCATCATCATAATCAATCTTATTTATACCCTGTTATATTTCCCCAACACAGGATTATATTCTTAGAATCACATTCTCCATATGCCTCTTAGTTAGATACAAGGAACAAGAGACATTCAAGTGCTGCTTGGAGGGTAGAGGAAAAATAGAAGCCATTATGTTGCAGTGGATGTTCCAAGCAGGCTGTGTACATCACCAGCTTCCCAGAGCTACTGAGGATTCCCAAGAAGCTGTGATAATGGGCAGTGGTTTGTTTCATCACCTGCGGGCTCTTGTGAAAATCAATCACTTTGCTCCTGAAAGCAGCTGGGCCCACCGGGTCTGATGTGTTTGCAACCACTTCATGGTTTCTTGAAAGTGGTCTCTCCATTTCCTCACTTCCTCTACCTTAGACCTCATATTGGCTGTGTTAGTTTGTAATTCCTGTATTAAAAGTCTAACTAATAAATCTAGAGTGGCTTTTATTTTTCTGTTCAAATATAGACTAATATGCCATTCCCCATTCTTTATCAAAGACATTCATTAGAAAAGTAGATACATTTTTTTTTGACAAATAACTATCAATTGCTGCAGATTTCTGGTGTTTCAAGCATCAAATGATACTGGTATTTCATTTTGAAAATTGAGACTGTTGTGTGTTTAATGCAATTATAAGAAAGACTACAGAGGGTTCTCATGTACCTATTACCTAATTTCTGCCCATAGTAACATTTTATACACTATTTCAGACAGGATATTAATATTACAATTTGTGGATCTTACTCAGAACGCCCCAGTTTTACTTCTGTGTATGTATGTAAATCTGTTCCGTTGTAGGCTTGCATGTCTACCACCATAGCTGAGAGAGCAATTCCATCATCAAGGACTTCAGATAGAGTCCTACTTTTAGGATTCCATCTCTGTAGTATACCTTAATTTTCCAGATAAAAATCTGACACTTAGACAACTTAAGTCACTGTTCCAAGGTTTTCAGTTACTAAGTATCACAAACAGCATCTGGATCTAAGTTTACTAACATCAGAGCCGATGATGCAGCCAGCAGTAGAGTGGAACCCCTGAAACTCCCAGTGTCTCTGTGTCCATGCCTCTGAATTTTCAAGAGAAAAATAAGAGTAACTGTTGAATGTGAGCAATAAATGATGGATAAATTATGCTTTTCCGTGGATAATATGCCTTCTTTTCTTTGGATAAGGAACCTTTGAGGGTTCCCTATTAAATTTCTTTTTCCAACGTCTATCACAGTAAAGCAAAACCTAAAAATACAATGTACACTAAACATATTTTTCTCCCAGATTGCCTAAGTTTTTTCTGTCCCTATTCTTGACAACAGCTTGGAAAGGAACTTCAGTTTGAATCTTTGAGGCATATTAGTTATTTCTTTTTCTTTCTTCTGACTTTCTAGTAGATCAACTACTTTGACCAGGAGTCATTTTATACTTTGTGGAATTCATTTCTCACTAGAAATGATGTAACTATTGATGAGTTGGCAGTTTTTAAAGTCATGAAGGCAGCAAACATATGTCTTTCTTAGAAGCCAGATTGAAAGATAATGGAAAAATGCTGATAATGTAGGCCCTGAGTTGGATGGCATTATCCAGTGAAGGAAGAAACCTCATAAATCTCAACAGTATTGCCAATTCACAGCTACTGATAGTAATAGGGGTCTGGGAGAGCACAAATACTGTAATTGAAATCCACTGATAATCTAAAAACTTCATTTTGTCCAATTGTTTCTGCACCCTCCTGGGCCAAACTCTTGACAGGAATGGATAACAAGAAGTCAATGTGACTGATTTGTGTTTCATCTTCTCCTTCCCTTCTCAGCACAACCTAGCAGAGGAGGTGCTCAGCCAGGGCACAGGCAAAATTTAGGAAAAGCCTGTCACTTTGGAGACTGAAGAATAGTCTGGTTCATATTTCACAGATACAAAGACTTTTGATGATGCATCCATGTAAAGTTTTGAACACATAGTTTCAGAGTCCCACTGTAAGTTTGGAAGACAAATATGTTCTTTATGCACATTTAAATTTTCATGCATTTCTATCTTAGCACTTTCTTTTCTTTTCTTTTCTTTTCTTTTTTTGGCAGAACCAGGGATTGAACCTTAGCACTTTCTTAGTATAGGATTCATGAATAAGTATTTTATTTCTTATATGGCATGAATAACAAAATTACATTATTTTATTGTAAATTATAAGCTTAAATTTATTACAAATAAGTCCTCAAAATATTTTTTTAAAAATGAAACATGCTGCCATAGTCTGTTTTGTGCTGCAATAATAGAAGATAATTGACTATGTAAATGATAAAAAGCAGAAATTTATTTTCCCATAGTTCTGGGAATTGAGAAGTCTGAGATCAAGGCACAGGCATTTGCAAGGACCTTCTTGTTATTTCCTCTGGAAAGAACAAATGAAGGGCTTAAAAATGCTCAAAAAAAATCCAAAGATTTCTGAAAAGCAAAACCAAAAATAAGCAAAAAGAGCATATGGTTCCTTTCCTGTGGAACTTTCATGACCTAAAAGCATCTCGTTAGGTCTCACCTTCCAACACAGTTGTATTGAATATTAAGCTTCCAACACATGAATGTTGTGGGACAATTCAAGCCATAGAAATCTGTTTTAGAATCTCTGCAGTTTTAACATACCCTGACCTAAAAGTGGAAGTGGCTTGTGGCATTGATTTTAGAGAGACTGGATAATCATATAGTGAAATCACAGTAAGGTATACCATTGTCTTCACAAAAGACAGAAGCTCCCTATTAATTTTTTTGGCTGTAATGTATAGAATATCTCAATTCTATTTTATCATTTTTTTTGACATAGATTCTCTTATTCCCTAAATCTACTCAGGTATTCCTCAACTCATTCTTAACCAGGCCTGACTTCACTTCTGGTTTACTTCTGCACTGTCTTGTCTGTGCAACAAGAGTCGCTGGCATCTAATCAGGGATTTCATCCTGTACCATCTCCTGTATGATCTCCTGACCTACCTTCAGGGATAATCTCATTGGGCTATCCCTGACCTACCTTCAGGGATAATCTCATTGGGCTGTTTTCACCAGAATCTTTCCTTATATTTGATGTTTCCTCCTGGTAATTTTTAATTGAATGATCCTAACTCTGCTCTTTGGCTACACATTCCCACTTGTCCATACTGTGTGTGGAGCTGAGTCCAGTCTCTCTTTTATTGAAAGAACACATTACATTCATTCTACAACTATTGTCATGGCCATCCTTGAATAATTTCTTTAGTACCATCTTCAACAAGTGTCAAGGAATATTTTTTTCCTTAGCATCATATACCCATAACCATGATCTTAATATGATATTTTCCTTGGTCATTAATTTAGTATTAAAATAAAAACATTGAAATTAAGAAATGCAAGGATCCAAGAAGATTTGAAAAAATATATAGCTTGGCTAATATTATTTATGTCGGGATAAATAAGTAGTTCATCAGTAGTATTGGAGAGCATAGGTAACTAGACAGACTGAAGGGTTCATATTGGAATCTGATATTTCAAAGGATGCTCAAGGGATGTTGTGCTTTGACTGGTCATCTACCTTCTCTCAACATTAGAAAGATGGGGGTAGTAATCTTTATACATGGAGGCTGCTATAATTGATGAAAAAATACATTTATTATGTAAACCAGCATAGGCTGGATTGCATCATGAGAATAAATAATCTGAAAATCTCAACAGCTTAAAATCAAGGTATATTTTTCCTTAAATGCCAAATATGGGTTGGTTGAGTTTTCTCTTCCATATCATTGTTGTTTCTACTTTGGGAAATACAGAGATAAAGCAGCTGCCACCTGGAACATCACCAGCTATTGTAGCAGAGGACAAACTCTCTGTATGGTTTCACAACAGCAAGAAATGCTTCATGGAAGAGCAAAGCACATCACTCTGCTCATAAATTGCCCAGCACCAAGAATATCAGAAAATGTGAAAACCTATCCTGTTCCCAGAAGTTCAGTGAGAAATGGTGTATTTAGCAGACAGTGAAGGCCGAAGGCCTTGGGACATTCAGCAAATGTTTATAACTACCATACTATCCACCCAACACAATCAGCTCTTAGTGGACTGAAAATTCCTGAGAGACTTCTTGCTCTCCCCGTCCTTCTCCAATATATTATCTTCTTTTAGTAGTTGATTCCTCAGAGTTTAGCTGGACAAGAAGACAATATTTTCTGGCTAGGGGTAATCTTATGATTAAGTCAGGGCATATGAGAGGTGCTGGAAGTAAATGTTGTCTTTATAGAAGAAGTCTCATTCTTGGTCTTTCTACTGTTCTGATGGTAGAAATACGAACCTGATGGCAAGAACTGCAGGAGCCACCTTACTCCACGAGGTAATTTTGGAATAGAGTCTACAATGCTGGAAGAAGACAGATGGGCTACCTGGAACATGCGCATCTAAACATTGCCTTGAGAAATTAACTTCTAGGTTATTTAGATCATGCCTAATTTGTTTTTCTATAAAACATAGTATTTATTAGGAAAGAAGAATTTCATGTAAATAGTCTATTAAAACTTAGTTCTTCTTTTGATTCTAACAGTTCAACCAGACATAAATCATGGCTACTTTGAATTCTGCTGCTCCTTTGGCTTTCCAGGGACAAGAACTGGACAAGGCTTAGCAATTTACCCTTAGGAGCATCACTTAGAATACACTTGGCTGTAAGTAATACAATATACCAATCAATAATTATTTAAGCACTATAAATACTTAGATGTGGATGGATCTATAGTTTTAATGCTTAATATAACAAGACTTTTCCCCCATTTTTCTAATATGTGATTATCAATAAGCTGAGTTTGGTTACTGTATGGTTACCAAATGACCATTGAAAGCTAGTTATCCCAAACAGTAGTCAAGGGGTGAGGGTAAGTGAGGTTTCCTGTCTTTGATGTGCTAATTAGGATTCAATAAGCCCTACAGAAGTTTATCATTCCTGTCTACTCCTCTACCCTACCATGCTCACCATAATGAATACTTTCTATTACCTAGTAGAAGCCATGAGCCCACCCCTCCACCAATCAGTAACAAGAGGGACTAGGACTACTCTCTGTGGTTTAGGACATTGTGAATCATCTTCTGGGACTTTACTTCTTGCGCTATACTGCTTCCCAAATAAAATTAGGTTTCTACCTATTAAAGAAGAGGGTAAATGGTCTGCTTCTGCAGTTAAAGTAGCTTTTTGATTTTTTTCTTTTTTTACCCTTCTTTTTACATATGTCATGCAGGCCCATACTTATGAATATACAGAATACCACATGATAGGATAGAAAGAAAGTATCCCTTACCTTCCTGCCTCTTACTCATCTTCCAACCTTCAATTCATTGCTAAGCAGAAGGCATTGGCCATATTGCTTTTGGAATAAATCTTATAGTCTTTCTGATGCCACTAAGGAGCTCTTGTCACTTCTATGGCAAAATCTGGGAACACCCTGACTGGTCTACAAATTTCCCCACTTTAGGACACTGGCTTCTTGCAGTTTCATGTCTCATCCTGTTCTCTTCTCTCACAAAATAGACTCCCTATGATTCCCTAACAATCATCTTCTCTTCTTCAAGATACCATTGCTCCCCAGAAAATGTTATCAGACTGGCTTTGTTGTGCATTTAGCCTCACTTCCAGTGTACCTTGTTGGAGAGATTCTCTCTGATCATTCAGTCTAAAGGAGTGCCATCAATCCCACCTCACTACCCTCACCTGGGTTTGTTTTCCTGCAAGTAATCTTATTTTATGCATTTATAATTTTTACATTCATATTCACCAGAGTAAGAGCTGAACAGGAGCTTCAATTTTGTGTTTTCTTTATCTACATAGTTCCACCAAGAAGACTAGTACCTGGCACATAGTAGTAGTTGCTCAATGAATGAACAAAACTAGGTGATGGCAATTTTTGGATCATGCCTGCTTGGCTAAAGGAAATGGCAAGAAATTAGTGTTTTTTCTTATAAAATGAAATAATATCCTACTTCATCAAGAGTGGGTTGACTCAAATCTATATAGGGCCAGGTAAAACAGTTACTTTAAAATAAAGTGAAAAAAATGTTTTTTCATATTCTATAGGAACTTAAAGTTCAACATATCAATACTTGATGAAAACACCTGTTGCATGTTATGTCTAAGATGTTTGATATTCAGACAGATAGTGAGGTTAAGCTTAACAGCCTAGGT
>NDGN011385619.1:0-18809 GCA_002564285.1 Tympanoctomys barrerae | reverse complement strand
AGGGGCTTGCTGAGGCTGTGTAAGTTTTGTGGTCCTCAGTTTTACAGCCAGTGATTCATCCCATCAGCACATTATTTTTCTCGAAGGGTTGGTTCGGGGCAGGGGCAGGATGTGCCTGTGCTGTGAGGATAGTTCATCAGGAGAGTGACGCAGCGTCTCTGCACACTGTCCTGCTGCAGTTCCCACAGTACCTCACCTTTGCATCCGGGGCTGCTTGTCAGAAGCACTGCCCAAGGCTCCATCCGGGTCTCACTGGTTCCCATTCCCATGACCCAGGAGAGAACAAATGCAGAATGAGAGGTGTTAAGCCTTTAAAAATCATTTACTTGGGCTAGGGGGATACCTTGGTGGTCTAGGCACCTCCCTGGCAAGCGCAAGGACACGAGTTCGAACCCTGGTACCGTGAGCTGTGCTGGCCCTGAAACTGGGTATGATGGTGCACGCCTGTAATCCCTGTGCTGGGAAGGCTGAGACAGGAGGTCTAAAGTGCATAGTGAGACCCTGTATCAAGTAAATTGATTAATTAATAAAAAATTATTTACTTATTTATTTCATCAGTGCATGATTGCAGTACATAGTGAATCTATGTGTCATGGGAGTTGGTGCAGGTTCCTGGCACATCGCGTTATGCCCCTCACCCATCCTCTTATCATGCCTCTATCTCTTGATTCCCTTCCCACTTGCAAAAATTTAGCTCTTTATTTCCTATTGTGTGGCTTCTACTTTGCTCTTTGATTTATTTCTGCTTTAGGTTTCTCATGCAAGAGAAGCCATGTGATGTTTAAATGGCGTGTGATTTATTTCTCTTAAAATTCTAGATTAAATATACATGTAGTTTCCTACAAGTTGCTTGAATTTATCCATCTGTATAGCAGAGTAGTACTCCTTTGTATAGAAGTACCACATTGTCTTGTCCATTCGTCTGTGGATAAACGTACGGAGCCCTTCCAAGTCTTGCTGCTGTGACTAGTGCCGCTATAAACGTGGGTATGCAGGGATCACTGTAATATGCTTTAGCTCTTCCAGGAAGATACCTGGTAGGGGAATAGCTGGGTAGCATGAAACTTCCCATTTTAGTTTTCTGAGGAATCTTCATAGTGATTTCCCTAGTAGCTGTACTAATCCTGACAGTGTAGAAGAGTTCCTTTTTCCCTGCAGCCCTGCGAAGCATTTGCTGCTGTTCCTTCTTCTCACGATGACCATTTTTTCCAGAGTGAGATGAAACCTTAGTGTTATTTTCAGTTGCATCTCTCTAATAGCCAGAGATCATGACTCTTTCCTCATGTATTTATTGGTCATTTGTACTTCTGCAAAGTGTCTATTTATTTCACTTGTCCATTTTTTTGGCTGGGTCTTTTATTGGGGGGGTCTAGATACTAACCTTCTTCTATCTGAGGTGTAGCTGGGAGCAACTTTTTTTCCATTCTGTATGTTGCCTCTTCACTGTGTTGGTTGTAGAAGCTTTTTAATTTGATGTGATCCCGTTTGTTATTTTTTTTTTTTTTTTTTTTTTTTTGAAATCAGGGGTTGAACTCAGGTCCTTGTGCTTGCCAGGCAAGTGCTTATCCTACTGAGCCATCTCCCCAGCCCCTTCGTTTGTTATTCTTCATGTTATCTCTCCAATTGGCTCAATCAGATGGTCCTTGATGCACCAATATGAAACAGACAGACTAGCTTGACAGGTTCATGACAGTCCCAGAGAGGAGAGGTAAAGGGAGAGAGAGACAACTCGGGAGAGTGCTGTGGAGCTGAGTCAGTGGTCGGGTCTGCAATGGCCCTGGGCAGGGCCTGCGATTCTCGAGTGGTACAGAGACCCCCAGCAGAGGAGAGGTTCAGAACTTGGGAAGAAAAAGGCTGCTTTTGTCCAGACCCTTCTGCTGAGTCAGGCAGTCTGGACAGACACAAGGTTGAGGTTGGAGTATATAATACGAACTGACAACCAAAAACTAATTTTAAAGGCAGGTAGCATTGGGAAATAGAAAGCATACTATCTAGGGAGCTGAAATGGGCCAGCACTTAGAGAAAAAGCGAGATGAGGGTTGGCTGAGTTACACACGGTTCTATGCCAGGTCTGAGTGAAGTTGTGGAAAATGTAGAAATGTAGGAGTATGCAAGTGTTTCACTCAGATTCACCTACTGCTAATATTTTATTTCATTTGGCTTATCATTTGTGTATTTCTCTTTATGTCTGTGCATATATATATATATATATATATATACATGTACATGTGTACATCATTACACACTTGCATGTATATGATTTTTAATGATCATTTCGAATTAAGGTGCACACATCTCAACCCTTTACTTGTAAATATTTTGTATGTATTCCCTAAGAACAGAAATGAAGCACAATAAGAAAACGATGCCGGTATAAATTCACAAAATCATTATAGCAAAAGACAAGTTGTCCTTAATCTCCCTCAAAATATGCAAAATATTCAAGATACCCCCCTCATTTGAAGCACACGTACCCCGTTGTTCCTGGCGATTTGTCTTTAACTGCAATAACCTTTTCATTTAAACCTTTTCATTTCTCTGTATTTTCATTTGTTCCTTCTGTATTCTTACATGATTATAACAAACTCATGAAATTAAATTTAACAGTGATGTGATATTTTAACTAATTTTCAAGATTTTAAGTGATCCAATAATTTGTGGTATTTCTTTTCTTCCTGGCATAAGAACCTATATATTGGAAGACCATATCCCGTGTTGTATTTAGCTGTTATATCTGGTTAATTTCTTTTAATCTAATAGGTTTCCACAACCTGTCTTTGTCTTTTATTACTGCGTTGAAGAATAAAAGCTCTCCCTCTCATTTGTAAGTGCGTAATCTGATTAGATTCCTGGCCAGGGCACTGCCTGGTATTGCATAGTGATGTTCTGTTCTTCTCAGGGAACTGCGTGCTCTCCATCTGCCCCTCTTGGTTGAAGTTAATTCTGATAAACTAATTGAGGCATTGTCCAATTTCTGCACTGTATAATTACACGTTTTTCCCTTGGAACTGATAGTAAGTGGGAAGGCTCTTGCAGACCTACAGATGGGGGCCTCATCAAAAATTTCTCCTGGATTCAGCATCTATTGGTGATTCGCTCCTGCCTGCCCTTTATTCTTGTGGCTGCAAAATGTTGATTTTATAATTCCGGTACTCTCTTGGTGTTTACCTGTCGGCACCTGCTCCACGACAGTCTGCCTTCTTGTCCTCCCCATTCATGTCTATCAGTATGAATTTATAAGTCTATTTTATCCAGTAGCTTATTACTTACTGTTGTCCTTAATCATATTGCCATTGACACTGTCTTCTTCCAAATGGCTTCTGTGTCTTTATGCCATTTTCCTTACTACTTTGGCTTGCTGTGAGCATCTCTTTACTCTCTGGGAGGAAATGTAGTTCAGGCTCATCTTGTGTCGGCCAGGCCAGCTCTGAACTCCTCCCTCTTACCAGGAAGCACTGGTTCCTCTTATGAGAGAGCGGAGGTAGGAGCCACACAGCTGAGTACTTGGTATCTCACTCTGACTCTGGCATCTTTGCTTCTAGACCCTTTTAATGGACAGCGTTATGAAATATTTCCAGATAAACGTATACATATACACATGTGCATGCAAATGCAGGTGTGTTTTATAAATCCTGAGTTTGTCCTGAGACCTCCAGCTTCTGGGCTGTGTACATAATTTCTTTTTTTCATAACTTAACCTCTCTGGTTCCACAGTCAGAGCCAGGTCTCCTAAGAACACCCCTACTCTTACCTCTTAGGGCAGTCCCGTAACACATCTAACGTCATTTCAGAATTGCTTTGCCTGTACCATTACCCAAAAACCTAGGCTTACTCGAATGCACTTGGGATTGTCCCTCTCGCCTAAGCCTGCCTAGAACCAAGGGCACATATCCAATTCTGTGCTCGTATGTTGCTAGAATAGCTTGTTGCTTTAGCAAGTATGTTTTTGATGTTCATTGCATGTACAATTGGATTAATATGCTTCGGTCTGATTCTGATTTCTCCCACTTCCTGTTCCTGTTAATTTAATTTTTTCAAGTATAGCGCACATTAATATGTTTCAAACTGTGGAAATTATGCCAAAAGCTTTACTCCACGGTTTGTCACCTGGTACTTCCTCCTTCCTCCTCTGACCAGTCCTGCCCACACAGAATTCCCCCTAACCCCCTGGAAACAGATCCACCGTCTTCTACCTTGTTTGTCCTGTGCTTCTGTCTTTGCAGATAAGTCCTGCACATTTATGGCTTCTGCATTCTTCTGCAAGAAGGTAGCAAGCTGTACACCGAGCTAGCTGTGCAAGCACTTCGCAAATGCCCACACTCTTGGACTTAGTGGTACTCTTGCATATCTGCAGGACGTGCTGATAAATGGCTTGTTATTTTGTGCTTTCTACTCTGGCTGCAGCTGAATAAGTGGCCCCAAGTCACAGAGCGTGCGGAGAGTGATGTGCAGGTGTTAATTAGTGCATGTGATTCCTGCCAAGCAGACCCTCAGCCCATGTCTGGGGGACTCTCTCCCCATCTGGTGTCAGGGCTGCCTTGTCCTTTTGCACTGGAATTTGCCTTGTCCTTTGTGTGTCACACAAGGCTTATAGCAAGCAGGAACGAATCTGGGTTTATTTTTTGAATAGAGGCGGAATTCCAGTAATATAAAGGTGACCATAAAGGTAACGAGATAGTTTCGTGCTAACATCATTTCTGTGTGGCTCTGAAGTGTTTTCTCCACTCCAGGGGAGACCTCGCACCAACCAAGCAGACACTCACCCTAACCCCAGGCCTTGACATCCCCAATCTGTCTCCATGGATTCACCTGTTTTCAATATTGCATAAAAATGGAATTATACAATATGCAGCCTCTCTTTCTCCCGTTCCTTTGCCTTCACCTGATGTTTTAGGGTGCATCTACGTTGTGGCCCGTATCAGTGCCTGCCGTAGACGTTTGAAGATGATCAATACCACACCTGTGCTTCTTCACTCATCCACTGATGGGCACCGGAGGTGGAGTACAGTTGGATGGAGATGTGTGTGGCTCGTGCTCCTCCTCGTGCTCCGCCGCTGCCCGTCATGTGCTCACAGGCAGGAGTCAAATTCGCGTTACATCCCATTTGTTGACTGAAGATCATAATAACAGCTAACTCTGGAGTGATTGGGGGGTTGAATCAGAAGGGTTTGCGAGGCTCATAGCATGGGCCCTAACAAATAGGGCTTTTAGCAAACAGCAACAGCCTCCCTGTAGGGTCATAGGAGGGGGTCCTAGGGAGGAAAAGAGAAGACAAATTTGTGTGGTAGCCTGTGTTTTAGTGTATTCTGTTGTAGCTGCAGAAACCTTCATTTTTTTTTTTTAAAGGTGTGCCCATGTGCTGTGGGGTTTGGTGTTTGGGCCTGCACCCCATCGCCGAACATGGCATTGTACATTTTATAAACAGTTCACTAGCCAGAGCGTCTGTAGTGGGATGTTACATAATTCACATTTAGATTTGAAGAGCTCATTATAAAAAACTTGACACACTTCAGGAATATTAAATTACTGCAGATTGTGTGGAGCAAAGAAACATTATTGAAGCATTTCAGAATTCTGGACAAGCCTGAATTTAACTGATAGGGTTTCACAGCTTTTACTGGGAAAACTGATTTGAGTTGTCACATGGTTTCTGGCCCTGGAGGACTTTAATCTCCTTAATTACAAAGAAATGAATTTCCTAAATAATTTGGAGTTATTTCACAGCACTTGCTCAACCTCTGGCTTTTGGAAAATTAAAGGGGAGACCAGAGCTCGCGCTGTGTACGTTCTGTGCTGCGGCTTCCTTTTGAGAGTTTGTGTGCAGGATGATGCTCTACTTCCTTTCATTGCCGATACGGAAGTCCACCTCTAGACTCCACAAACAACACGGGTACCAGTTAAATGGAACCACAGCGTGTCAAGCAAGCGACAGCGACAGCGTGGAACCATGGAAGCCTGGGAGGTGCTCTACTCTGGTTTTTAAAGCCCAAGTAGAGAAAAGGGTCCAAATCCTGTCTATTTTTACATATTGGCTGTTTTGAGAATCCTCAAGTTTGTGTGAAATCCGTACATTTCAGCTGCTTTCTGTGTATGGTAGGTAGATACCTACTGTGTAGGGGATCATCGTGATGGGAAGATCTTAGGTGCTATCAGTACTGTAATTGGTACTGAGGATGCTGCCTTACCTTCTCAGTTGCTGCTCTGTAAAGTCCAGATAGGGCAGGTGACTGGGACATCCGCTGTTGAGTGAGTACTCAGGAGGGTGTACCTAACACTAGGAGCATGCTCGGAGGCCTGCCAGGTATTCTTCCAGTTACTCTGCACTTGTGATCTTTCTTAATTTTTCCAACATCTCCTTGGATTTGACAGTATTTGCCCCATAGTAGAGATGCAGGACGTGAGGGAGGAGTGGAATGACTTCCTCATGTCCTGTGGTGGCTCAGTGGTTGAGACAAGATTGTAACTAAGACCAGGACCTACCACAAATAGAGAGTTCATGTTAGTAGCGGGATCAGAAATCTTTTTGCTTGAAATTTGTCTTTGAGCCAAACTCAGAGTTTCATGGAAGATCAGGGCAGATTTGCCAAGAGGCATTCCACAGGAAAACAGAGGCACAAGGAAGAAGCGAGAAGGCTGGAAAGTATATTACGCCCCTGCCACACTTGTGCTTCCTTTTATTATTTTGGTTTTGTTGATTTCTGACCTCCTTGCCTTTGCACATATTGATGCTTCTGCCTAAAACAACCCATCATTCATTCACTTCTTCATTCATTCTGTATGTGCTTAGTGAGAGCCTTTTGGTCCCTTTCTCTACCCGTATGACAGAAGCATTGTTCCTCATAATCCTGCAGAGTAGAGCTTGTCCTGTATGCAGCTTCACTGACTTGTAATCACAGATGAGTCCTTGCACTTTTTCCCCACTGTGCCTGGAGCTTGTACCTGTTTTAGTTCTGGTCATATAGGTGTGTCACTATTCATGTGACTTACACCTCTGCCAGGCTAAACTTCCTTAAGCACAGGGACCAGACTTAGACGGTGTACTCATGGCCAGCATGCTGTTTGGTAAACATGGACAGCACTGAGCCAGTGTAGATTCTTAGTATTTGTTTCAATAAAATGATACATATCCCTGGGGAAATTAATTGTGTGTATGTATACAGGAGCGACTTGGAGCCTCTGTCATCTCCTATAAATTGTGACCTTTGGGGGAGGGGGCTGGGAAGGGGGAACTAAGGGCCTGCTGTGGATAAATGACCCAGATATGGCAGAAGTCTTCATCTGGGGACAATTCCGTGGACCCCATCCTCTGAAGATACTAGTGATATACATAACAAGTGTGTCCTTGTACAAAATAGCTTATTGAAACAAAGATTGAAATCGCTGTCCTTGGGTCAGTGGAAAGTTCCTTGTATCAAAGCTTTATTTGTACTTTTTGTAGTCCCTATATGTGACCTTCTAGGCAAGCCATCTTTGCTGTCATGATGGTGAGTTTTGGGTCATGGTTCTTTCTGAGCTGAAGCTGGCTCTCCAGGTCAGTGCCACAAGATGACACAGTTGGAATCTGGGGCATGAGCTCAGAGTTGGCCGTGCAATTTGCGGATCCATTTCTCCATTTCTAGTAGCTTTTCTTGATATTTTAAAAACATGGGTAAGAGTGATATTTTTATTTTCAGTGGGTTTCTGAGATGTAACTGTCAGACAGATAGTCATTGGGAAAGACCAGCAACTGCGATTAAATTTATTCACTTTGAGGAGATCAAGTGGAATAGCATGGGAGAACATAGTACTGAGAGATCTTACTGTCCTATGAGAACACAGTACCCAGCAGGCACCTTGTAGATGCCCACTGTGACTGCGGTTATTGTGTTAGTGCAATTGTCATATTCTCCTCCAAGTTTTGCCTGAACTTAACAGTACGTGGTATTGTGCAGCACATATTTATTAGGGAATGCATGAAACGTGTGTCTGCCTGCTCCTTTTCTTTCCTTTTTCTTTCTACATTAAATGCTTGTCTGCTCTTATAGCTGGGGGAAAGCTGACATAAAAATTGGCTTGCTGGAAAGTTTTTCAGCCCCATTTGTCACCTTACCCTTGGAGCCTACATGCGTGTCAACTCCGTGCCCCTCCAGTGCCTGCCGCGGCGGGCAGACCGCAGGTCAGTCCCCTCTGCCCGGGCTCTGATCAAGCTTGCCTGATGAATGGCTGCCCTGTCCTTGGCAGTGTCTCCATGGGGCCGGCCAGGAAATACGTCTTTGTGATATTTTCCAGGTGACATCTGGTGCTTGAAAAGAAGGAACGTAAGATACAAAGAGTGCAGCCCTGCTCCTCTTGAAAATTCCAGAGGTTCAGGAGCTAGTTTTCAGTACCTAGTGTGAGCAGAAGTTTTGCAGATAAGCTACTCTCTGAGAAACCTCCCCAGTGGCTTTCTGTAGCTATGCGGGCAGTTGGCGCGTAAAGCGCACAGTCTCCTTGCTCCCTTGTGGGTGCCAGTTCACCTGTGCTTTCTGTTTTGCTTGAAAAGGACTCCTGTTCTGACGCCCTCTCCCCTTGATTTGCAGAGCTCTGCACGAGTGAATGACAGGCCCAGCTCGCGGTGCCGTTTCTGAAGGGAGGAGCCTTTCCCTGGAGAGGGTCCTCAATGAGCCTGGCCGCGGCCCGGGAGCTGTGTGAAGCGGACTAAGGGTTAAGTAGGATGTCAGCTGAGACAGAACTTCAAGTAGCTGTGAAGACCAGCGCCAAGAAAGACTCCAGGAAGAAAGGTAGGGCCACCTCTGCTGCTTGCTTTATGGCCCCTTCTGCACAAGAATGAGGTCTTATCTCTGGAATGACATTAAGAAGTATACTTGCGATGGCCCGTTTTGAAAGTTGCTTGGTGTTTTAAATGTTCATTGTATTTTAATGGCTCTCTCTTATTCCCCAGGTAAAATTCAAAATTATTTTCCTAATGTACACACCCCTTCTGACTATGTCTCTACCCACCTCTCTGTTATCCTCTACCCCACTCTTCCGGCTTCTCGGAGAAGTCTATTGTCTCGGCTTGGCGAGTGCCATGCGCTGCAGATTCTGCAGTACCAGTGTCCTGCCACGCTTCCTAAAGCACAGCTTACTGTGGCCTTCCTTGGAGTTTCTCGGGTCCAGTTAGTGGCTTCTGTTTTGTTTATTTCTGGTTTTCTTTGGTAACACATTGTTGATATTTCAGTTTGTTAAAATGTGCTGTTTTATGGGTTGGCTATTCTGTCAACACCCTCCGAGCTGGTGCACTTGTTCGCGCTGTAAGTCCTGTGTAGGTTGCGGAGTGCTGGGCAGATGCTGATGGAGATTTGCAAGCCTGGGTGATACGTAAGTGACTGTCGCTTTCCATGTTTTGGGGAGAATCTGGTCTCTTAGCTTCTCAACCCTGCCTTTTGGTGCGCCTATGCCCTATCATTAGAAGTAAGCACGCACGCGTTGTGTGTGTGTTTCCTGTGGTCTCAGCATGTGCCCAGCCTTATCTTCTCAGCTGCAAGGAAAGGAATTCAGAGAAATCTCAGGTCTTGAGATCTCTCCACCCGGGCTGGCAATCCAGGATGCCTATGGCCACTTTGTGGAGTAGCGCCTTATTCACAGTGTCACCATGCCCGCTTGTCCTGTCCTGTGATGCCCTTGGTCTGACACTCTGCACGCAGCAGGGGGCATCAATGTGATACCTATGCGGCTCTTGGACTGGCAAAACCCTAGGAAGCACCATAAATTGTTTTTCATCTTTACCTGAGACACAGATATTTTGGAGGAAGTCTATTTTATTGGCTTTCACTTAATGGAAACCTTGGATTTCTCTGCACCATGGTCTAAGAATGATAGAAAGGTAGGTGGGAGAACAGTGCTTATGAGAGGGGCCATGTGGAAAGTAGGAAAGGATTTGGAGGCCTGGCGCGTGCTAGGATTCAAATGCTTTTTCAGTTGGAACTGACAAGTTCTATTTTGCTTCAGATTTAACCTTTCCACTAAGCTTGTGCTCTTGAATGCTTAATGCATTAAAAATTGTATCTTAGTGAATACTTTTCATTATTAATTTTAACATGCAAAACCAGAAGCATTCTAAAGAGAAGATTCATGTTTTCAGGACACTGGCTTTGTTGGAAATTTGGGACTGGAGAGACTGAAGGTGACCCTTTTGGAAACTCCTCATTTTTCACCTCCGTGGAAGCTTTTACAATGAGAATAAATGCATGTCACGAGTGCCAGCAGGCCTGGGCAGGCAGATCGGGGTTCAAATTCTGGCTCTGCTACACGCTCACTCTGTGACTTCTTCACCTCTTTGACCTCAGTTTTATCTATAAAATGAAGATGTGATATGCAGACCTCAGAGTTCACTATGAAGATTAATTGACGTCAAGTAAATAAAGCACCGCACAACTCGGCATGTATTAAATGCTCAGTAAAGGTTACCTATATGCTTCCTCCTTTTCCCCACCTCTTTCTCTGGTTTTCTCTCTTTACCTTTCCTTCTCTACCATTTTCCTTCATTCTCCCCCCCCCTTTTCCCTATTTTCTTCTCCCATCACCTGTCCTGTCTTAGCCAGCCACATATCCTGCGGTTAAGCAACAGAAACTCATTTCCCTCAGACCCGGAGATTGGACCCAGACACCACCCGGCTTCATTCTTGGCATGAGCTGTCCTCTGGCTTCTTCATGACGGCCTCCTAGCTGCGTCCTCCTCTCCATGCTCCTTCCCTGTTTGCCACCCTGTCCTGTCCTTATTTGGCCACTGTGCCTACCACAAGGGCCCCACCATTCGGACTTCATCTGACCCGGATCACTTCCAAGCCCTCCCTCTCCCCACCGGCCTACTGGGCTTAGAGCTTCAGCAGCACTTCAGTTGGGACCTGACTACTCAGTCTATAGTACCCCACTTCTTTCCCTTCCTTCTCCTCTCCTCCTCCTCCTCCCCTTCCTTCTTGTCCTCAACACATCTTCTTCTTCCAAACCATTACATAGTCAGGGGGTTTTGAAAAAGCATATTGTTGATTTGTTCCACAGCTCCCTTTTACAATTTTGTAGTTGTACAGGGATAAACAATTACAATTCGTGCTCCATATTGCTTGACTGGACCAGGGTACCACGGAATCATTGCATGTATTAAAAAGAGACAGTGAGCCGCAGGAACCAGACTGAGTCACTGCTGATTCATTCTTGAGTTTTAACTGCTCTAGTAAACCGATGTTGCTGTCGCTGATGTGGTCAAAATATGTAGAGGTTTAAAAGAAATAAGCATTGTACAGGTTGATCTTGAATCTCAGAGGTAAAAATGTTGAACTCTTTTACTTTCCTCAGCACTTCCTGGATTTTTCTGTAGATACAGCAGCAGCCCGCAGTTAAGTTTCTGTGTGTTTCAGTCCTTCAGTCCATAATCTGTTTCTCCTATCTCGCTGCATTGGCGGGGCTGTCAGGATGATATTTACTGATAGTTAGTATACTTGCTTCTGAATTGATGAAAATGCTTCTCAGCACAGTTAAGTGTAATACTTAAGGTTTTACTAAAGATGCAATATTAGTTCATTTTAGTGTATTTTCTAGGAAGTATTTTTGCACATTGTATTTTAC
Source organism: Tympanoctomys barrerae (assembly GCA_002564285.1). Taxonomy (NCBI): domain Eukaryota; kingdom Metazoa; phylum Chordata; class Mammalia; order Rodentia; family Octodontidae; genus Tympanoctomys; species Tympanoctomys barrerae. The sequence goes on along the minus strand of NDGN011385619.1, from coordinate 7,226 downwards.
CACATGTATTTTTTGTATTTATTTCAACTATTAATATATATGTATATGTTTTTATTCTTTAAACATTTTATTTGTTATTTTTATTTTTAATTAATTGTCTGTTTGGTGCCAGGGAGCTGGCTCAGTGGAATAAGCACTTGCCTGGCAAGCGCAGTGGCCTGAGTTCAATCCCCAGTTCCGGAAAAAAAAAAAATTGTCTATTTGGTACAAGGTTACAAGGTCTCCTTGTGCAGTTCAGACTTGTGGTGATCCTCTTGTCTCAGCCTCCCCAGCACTGGGGTTACATGTGTGCGATACCATGCCAGGTTTCGGTGGCACAGTGCACCTGCCCCAGGGGTGGGGCCGGCATGATATGCAGTACTGGGAATTGAACCTGGGTCCTAGGCCTTGCCAGACAGGCACTTAGACCACTGAGCTATCTTACCAGCCTTAAAAATTTTTATTATGGTGGATTTAAGTGGTAGATTTTGTTTCATTTCTGGGGTGAACTTCACTGCTTACAATAAGTTGTTTTCTGTCTCCTGCTATATTTGTCATGTAAGGTTAAGAATGTCTGTTTATCTGTATTCATCAATAGTATTGGTGTACAACTTCATTTTCTTAGAAAACGTTGTGTCTGGTATTAGTCAAAGTTATGTCCTCATACAAAGGCATTGGTAGAAGCAAAGCCTGAATCACATGTAGGCTGCTTTCTGGAGAAAAAGATGTTTCCTTTTTTAGTAATTTCATTTAACCTTTTAGATGCCATATGTGCTTATTATTGAAATGAGAGAAGCAAAGTAATCATGTACAATCTCACTGAGCAAAAACAGCCTCCACGGATATTCTAAGTCACTCGACTTCGGACTAACTTTCTTGAATGCTGTGTGGTTGAGTCATGCTACCCTGGCCCTTGTATGTGCTCCTTGGTTACTTGATGCTATGTCACAACTACATTTTCTGCATCATTTCATGAGATTATAGAGTAGAAGAACTTTTCTTCCTTTGGCAAGATTTAGATGGCTCCTAGGGCAGGTGTTTTATTTCCTGAAAGAGAATGCTGAGCAGTGTGTGTCGCCTGCCACACACAACAGTAGTGTAAAGAAAGTTCAGAGCTTTCCATTAGAGCTTTTCACGAGGTCTTCACCTGGTCCTTTACTCAGGGTTGATGAAAGCCAAGGTGGTTTCAAATACAAGTCACACAAGGGTGTACTTCATCATAAAATGAGCTCCTAGACAGGATATGTGTGAGAAAAAACTAGAGTATTCACAATACAAATAAGGAGTCAAGGCAGTGAAAAATAGTTATTTTCTTCTTTTCATTTTATGGAGACTTTTTTTTTTTTTCCGGTACCCGGGATTGAACTCAGGACCTTGTGCTTGCCAGGCAAGCACTTAGTCCACTGAGCTAACTCCCTAGCCTTTCATTTTATTGGATTGTGCCACTACATGTACTGCTTGTCACATGATGGCTGTTGCAGTAGTGGAGTTTGATGCAGGGCCCAAGGAAAGCAAGGTGTACTTTCAGGTTCATTACCTGCCACCAAAGGGTGGAGGAGCTGACATGGGTCTATCTAGTTAGAACCCCAGCATTAGAACATCCATGGGAGGCTGTGGTAAGGGAAGGGGTCCCCTGGCAGGCGACAGATACTCCTGAGGGTGGTTGCTTAAGGGGCACCACCTGGAGGCTTAGTGTGGAGGAAGAGTGTTGGTTTTAGAGCCCACTAGACAGAGTGTGGTTTCACTTATCTTTTAAGAGGTACGTGTGTGTGTATGTGTGTGCGTGTACATGCATGCATACACGTGTTACTTCTTCCACTTGTCATTTAGAAGAGTATGATCTACTAGATCTACCAGGCCATTGGCCTTGTAGGCATTATTATTCTCACGTGTGTGTGTGTGTGTGTGTGTGTGTGTGTGTGTGTATGTGTGGTACTGGAGACTGATTGATCTCAGGACTTTGCACTTGCCAGGCAAGTGTTTATTCTACTGAACTATTTCCCTGGTCCCCGAAGTTTTGTTCTTTTTTTTCCCCAAAGGGACATTTTTACTATTTTCTTTTCTTTTTTGGTACCAGGAATAGAACTCTGGGCCTCACGCTTGCTAGGCAGGCGCCGCACCGCTGAGCTATATCCCCAGCCCTATAGGCATTGTTTTCTTGTCTTTTTCTTTTTTCCCCTGAAATCATTGTCTCCTTATTTTCTAGAAACAATGGAATTCAACTTCTCCATTTTTCTACACCAAGGCCATTCAGGTAATAGCAGCAGCAGCAGCAAAACGCTGCTTTCTTTTCTTCTCCCAGCAGCATTCTGGCCCAAGTGAGATCAGAGAGAAGGCAGTGATCCTGAGACAGATGCTTCTCTCCTTCAGGGCTGCATCAAACTGGATTTGAGCCCTGGCTCTTCACCTCATCACTGTACCAACTTGTGGCCATTTCTTGGAAAGCTCTAGCTAATCTGGGATAAAGCATGGCTGTCTACTTGCCATGCTTGAGGCGCATACTCTGGTCAGTCATGCCCAGAATACCCTCCAGCATTGCTGTGTTACAGCTTAGGGGTGTGCCAAGTGCCCCCACATGCACAGTGCTGGGGGATAATTTGAAAGAATCTCTGTGTCCATCTTTTTTGTGACCCTTTCTCTCTGTGTTCTTGCCACACAGGGAGGGCCAGTCAGGACACTAATAGGTTTGGCCCTGGCCCTGGGGCACTCTGCTCTCTGTGCACCTCTGGCTGTCAGTCTGTTCTCTGAGCTTCAGCTTTCTCAGCCACCACATAGTTGTAGCAAGAATGTTTGCTGGGCCTAGCTTGAGTCATGGGAGAGGCATAGTGAATTATTTCATTCTTTGTTGCTACAAACATCAACTTGCCCCTAGCCATGAGCCCAGCCAGTGCTCTGGGAAAGAGAAAAATCCCTGAGGTGGAGATTTTGACACCCTGGATTCTGTGCTGTAGGTAGGAACTTGTGGGTGAAGGGAAACCCTTCCGCTTTCCATAGGTCTTATCCTCTACTGAAGAAATAGGTCATTCCTCTACTTCCCTACTTTGATTCTCAGTCTTTTATCATCATAAAATGTATTTACTTTCATTCCAAAGTTACTTGTATTAAAATCTTTCCTATTCATTGTGATGAAGAATATTCGCAGTGATACTTTCTATTAAAAGCAAGCAAACTTTTGCCATAATAAACATAAGTAGCATAACACACAGAGCATCTTTATATAGCAAAACACCAGTAAGTCAGTTTTCCAGAAGTTGATGTTCATAAAATGTCATGGAGAACTAGTTTTGGGGGGAAGACCTGCTCTCGCCTCCCACAGAGAGGTCTCAGAGGGGAATGATGCCAGTTGTCACTCTTCTGTTCCATGGCAGAGCCAGGGCAGGAACCCAGGAATGGCTAGGCCTTTCCACCTCAGTGGGCTCCACATGGCTTGGGAATTTGAGGTTGACCTTGTTAGCTCTGTATTGGCTCTCTTTCCTTTCAGTGAAGAGCTCTGGAAGGAAATCATGCTCTACAGTTAAAGTGAAGAACTACCTAGTCAAGGCTCAGCATTCTTGAACTTGCATATGACAGAGCGGCACCCTAATCTCTCTGACCCTCAGCTTTTTCTTCTACAGAATAGAGGACATGGTAGTGTTTTTCTCTGGATGGAACAATGAAGGTTTTGAGTGAAACACTTCAAATAGTACACGGTACAGGTGACCAAACAAGTAAAGTTTCCCTTCCCCTCTGACCCAACTCAGCAGCAGAAGGTTCCCCTTTCTCTGGAAGGATCTGGATGGTCATTGAGAAAAAAGAGCTGGTCTAAGGGGATGCTTTCACAGGACTGAGGTGAAAGCAAATACAAAGGAAAGCAGGCCATCTTGTGAAGCCATGAGCATTTGGTGCTAGCATTAGTTTACGCCTCCTGCATGTGAGCCATTTTAGATGAGCCAGCCTCTTCAGTACCCTGAGAATGTAAGAACATACTGTCCAGTGAGATCCAGACCTGCTCCATCTCCCCTTTGTAGGCATCCCAAGGCTCAGGGTCTGCCCATGGTTAAAGCCCGTGCAATCTTCTCTGAGCATGTTCTATGGGGTTGTCCTGGGGTCCAATGCTGGTGGATTGAGAGAGATAAGAAAGATTAGAAGGGCTGTTCTCCTTTTGGAGGGAATGCGCATGGGAATTGATTGGTTACATTGTGTAAATTTATGGCATTATTCTCTCTTGGCAGGGTATTTGATCTTGCTGAGCTAATCATTCTGTGCTGACTTTGTGATTTGCAGGCTTCAGAAATTCAAAATCAAGGATTTAATTATGAGAAAACATCAATCTCTCTGAGGTTACAGTAGAGCTGTTGGGCTGAAGGATTTGGAGGAGGGAGTAATGGTTTTCGGCCAAGAAATCCAGTTCTTTATGGGGAGACTGACGGTTGGCTCTTATGATATGTGATGGAGAGAGGCTTATAGGGCCTCTGTGTTCAGGCGGTCTTGATTTATTCTAACACATTGCACTCTGTGCGGCCATTCCCTGAAGACAGACGCATTTCAGGTTGAGCGGGCACCTTAGCTCAAGACCTCATTTTAACCAGCTCCCTTGCAAGAAGTTAGGCTTACTCCCAACTCGTCTTCCCCATTACTATAACATGTTGAACTTCTGCAACTCCAGTGGCATAGAAGCACACCAGGCCCTTGGCTCCGTGGGTCCTGTCCCCTTTGAGGACCTTTGCCTTTGTCTCCCCTTGTTGCACTGTGCTGAGCTTCAGTTGTGTCGTGGGACACACATCTGGCATTTGTACTGACCACTCCTTATCCTTTGGGTCCTCTCCACATATTCACTCGCCTGCTCTTGGTCATCCTTCAACACCCAGGAACTGCTTGATTGAGCCGTCCTTCCGAGCATTTTGCGGTGCCCATTGTTCTCTGCTAATCAGCCATCGATTATCTGGGTGACCCTCGACATGAGCCACACTCTTTTTTTCCCTCTTTGTCCTTCCTCTTGGTACATGGTCTTCATCTCTCACCTGGGTCATTCTATGCCTCCCTCAGTGGTCTTGGCCAGTTCTACCATCTCCCAGCTACTGTGCACACTGCCTCCTAGAGTGAAGATCTGCTCTAATCCTGCCCCTGCCTTCCCTGTGGCCAGGGCTCCCGCTGCCTTCAGGATGCAGTCTGCTCATCATGCTCTGAAGAAGCCCTCTCTCCCTATTCCTCCTGATCTTCCAGCACATCTCTCTCTACTTAGCCCTAATCTTTCTCTTCTCAATGACTCATGTGAACTGATTTCACTTCTCTGATGTGACCGTGTTGATTTTCACACTTGAGCTTTTGTCATAGCCTTTTCTTTTTTTCTGAAGAGTACATTTCTCTGTATCCTTCTCTAAGTTAACTGTATCCTTTAGCTGTGAGTTAGATAGCACTTTCTCTAAGAATGCTTTGGTGGCCCATTGCCACCTACCAACACTGTCCTGTGAGCTTCCAAACACCTCCTATTAATCATCATAAATGATTTTAAGTCTAATTTTGCTCTTTTCTATTATTAGAGCAGGGAGTATGTTTTGTAGCCACTTCTCATTAGCATGAGGGGTAAAAGATGAAGTGTTGGGTCTTTTGGTGAATGGGAGAAGAAGCTCCTTAGAAGAGGCCTTCGCTGAGCCCACTGTGTGATCCCGCAGCATGTTGGACCTACTCATGTCACCAAGCTTGCACCAATTCTCCAATAGTTCATTGATTATTTATGTTTCTGCATTACCTATGTGTTTCCAGCACAGTGCTTGGCACAAGGTAGACACTCCGCAAGTATTTATTGAATTATCAAAAACTTGCAGGAGAATGATTTGCACAAGAAGCAGGAAGATTTAAAACCATCTCTCCTAAGAGCTGCCTCTTGAAATTCTTCCTATGTGGCATTCCCAATTCTGGCCATTCAATGAGCTCCCTCTCCTTTCCTGATGTGTGTCCAATCATGTCAGGTGCTGTAATTTAGCGTGATGTGGGCCATATTGGTGGTGAGAGCTATGCGATTTGCCATATTAGTTCATCCCACTGCTTCATTAAGCTCAGTGTGCCGCCGCTGGCAGTGGCTGGGCCTGAATTTTGATGTTTGGAGGAACAAAGCCCTCAGCATTAGCCAGCCAAGTCCTTGACAGCACTGGGAGTTAGGTTAAGTGTATTCCCTTTCTCAGAGTTGGAGAGTTACCTTCTTTTTATATAATCAGTAAGTGACCCGGGCTCGCATGGTTTTACTGTCCTTGTGTATTTGCTGAGCAGGTGGTGGTCCCAGGTGTGCTGGAATTTCTGCAACCCATTCCTGTTGTGTTCGTCTTCTAGGATGGCCTGGGGGTATGGCTGTGAGACTGAGTGTTCCCCCAGGGTGTGTCACAAGAGTGCCCAGGCCTGGGGGTGAAGGTGAAACAGGAGCTAATGCCTGATGGTCATGCACTCCTGAGCTCACAATTTCCCAATTTTAAGTTTGAAAACAGCCCTGAGAACAAGTGTTCCCATCTCCTAGGAGGGAAAGCTGAGGCGCAGACAGAGGTGCAGCCTGCCAGAGATCTCAGAACTTGTATTTGCAAGTACTGACCTCTCTGACCCCAGAACCTCTCCAGAACTAAACCTCTTCCTGCGGACTGAACCTCTTCTTACTCATATGAGTCATACTTCCCCTGCAAGATGTCTCCCTGGGCCTTTCAACAGGAGCAGTGGCACGGTGAGGGGGCCTCAGCAAGGAGAGCGAGTGATGGCAGAGTGTTACGCAGGGAGAGAAATGGAAACGCAGGCATGTCCTATGGTGAGGAGGGAAGCTTTTCCCTGCCAAGGAGGAAGCTCAGATCCCTGTGTTTTCAAGATATGAAATGGTGAAGCCAAAGCATGGAGTCTTTTGACTATGCATCAATTGAAATGTGGATTGTGGAAAAAGAAAGCATCGTTTCTAGATGTTTAATTTGTAGCAAACGGACCAGGGAGTTTTATAAATCTCAGGCTATCGAGATTGTTTTCAGCTCAGCTCCCCTTGCCATGGACGTCTCCAAGACACCAATGCCCAGGCTTGGCTCTATCGCTGAGTGTAAAGGGAGGTTGCTCTTATAATCCCTGATAGGTTATTTTTCAGACAAACAGAAGGAAAAAGGGAAAGGGGCTTTATTTTCTTTGAAGACACAGAAGAGAATGTGGAGAAGGATGAGGAATTCTCTCCATTGGAACAAAGGGAGGCTGAGGCTTTTATGGCCTTTTCCTGGGTGGAGCTTGGAGGGGATGTTTAGCTGTACCTG
>NDGN011385599.1:0-18587 GCA_002564285.1 Tympanoctomys barrerae | reverse complement strand
AATAGTGTTTAGACAAGATATCATGTCTGCATCTTGTACTAGGAACAACTGCTACAAAGACAATATATGCAATGTATTAATTATTGTAACTGTACTACTAACCTGTTTTGAAACTATTCATTGCTACTTCTTTCTCAATAAAATTATTAAGATATATATAAAAAAGAGTCTAAACATAGTGCCGCTTCCCTGTCCTTCCCACCACTCATGTGTTCTTTTGCAGGTTGCCCCTGGGGATGAGGGGGGGCAATGCCAGCTGAGGTTCACTGGGTGTGGACATTTGTGCTTCATGGAGCACTGACTCATTACCCTGTCATTTGTCGACTGTGTCAAGTACTTCCAAGCAGAAATTATTTTCTTAATCTTCATCATAATCTTTAGAGGCCACTACTCTTACAAGTCTCCCTTTATAGACTAGAAAACGGGCTCAGAAAGAGGCTAGCGTAACTTTCCTAAACACTCAGGGGTAGAGTGGAGTGAAATAGGGCTTTGAATCCAGGGACCTCAAAACCTAGATTGTGCTCAAGTTCTCTGTGTTTCTTCCTGGAGAATGGGGGATGGAGCTTCCTAAGAGGAGGCTCAGGCTTGGGCAGTGGAAGATCAAGAACCCCTTAAAATTTTGTGCAGAATTTTGGATGAAGTTGACCTATTTTGTTTCTTTTTCAGTGGTTAGGGATTTAGTCATGTACCCTAGCTTTTGACAAGGTTACATACAGACTCCTATCAGTTGGACATTGATTTAAAATTCTATACTTGCATTGGACTATTAATATGTCTACCATCAAGGCAAAATGAGCACTTGGGATTTTGAATGGCATTTTTAGTCCATTTGGGTTTGCTGTAGTAAGAATAGCACAGAATGGCTGATGTACCAGGCACTTGGCTGTCAGAGTTCTGGGGGCTCATACTCAAGACCATGGTGTGAGCATGATTAGGTCCGGGGGCAGCATCCTCCTCTTGGCTGCACACTTCTCACTGTGGTCTTACATGACTGAAGAGACAAGGGTTTCTTTGTCACCCCTTTTCTGAGAACCCTAATCCACTCATGAGAGTACCATCAACGCAAGACCCTTGTTCTTAATTCTGTCACCTTAGGATTTAGCATTTCAACGAATAAATGTTGGATGCACACAAATGCTCAGTCTGTTGCAAGTGGTTAAGTTAAAACTAAAACAGTTAAATTAAAACTGAAATCTACTTGAAATCTAACTAGATGCATTAATAGTGTATAAAACTTTGCTCTCACTAGCTAAATTAGTATTAACATGAACCACGTACTTAGTTGTACACTTCATGAATCATGATGGCTTCCCGTTATTAATTAAAAATATTTCAAGACATAAATTAGTTATTTGGGATGAGTTCATTGCTTTAGTTACCTAGCATTATGTAACAATTTATCCCCAGATTGAGTGGCTTAAACATAATTTTTTTTTTTGCTCATGGATTGTGGGTGAGAACTAGGAAAAGGCTCAGCTGGCCGGTTCTCCCTTGGGATTTCTCATGTGCTGCAGCCCCATGTCTGCTAAGGCTGTTGTTACCAAAGGCTCGGCTGGCTCTGAAGTCTCAGGTATGCAGTTTGTCCCGGAGTTTGCTTCATCATAGTCTTGGTGCTGCTGAGCTTCTTACCATGTAGCTTGTTCCCCGTTGGACAAGCACCCCGAGACAGGCCAATGGGGAGGCTGTGTAGCCTTTCCTGACTTAGTCTCAGAAGTCATACATTATCCTTGGAGTGTAATCTTTCCACAGAGAAGTTACAACCTGTTCAGAGGTAAGGTCTGGAGAAGCGGACGACAGCCTTTGATTAGGGAGGTGTAGGATGATAGCATAAGGCAGCAGGCAGAAGAAGGAGCGGGAGAGACAGCCGAGGCATCTTTGGGAAATATAATATGCTCCACTCATTACTACAGATTTAGTCACTTGCTATGACCAAATAGAATACTTACAATATGCCCTGCTGAGGACTGGCCTTAGATCTTTTTTTTTTTTTTTGGTGATACCAAGGATCAAACTCAGGGCCTTTCGCTTGCCAGGCAAGCATTTATTCCACTGAGTTATCTCCCTGGCCCAGCCTTAGATCTTTAAATAAAAAATACAATAGATTTTCTGTCCCCCAATAAAATAATGATTTTTTTTCTGCCTGTGAGTAAGTCGTTGCTTTTTCCTATAAACTAAAGCCAAATATTCTATAAATTAACAAGTTCTACTGATTTTCACTGCTAAGAACACACAAATACTCCCACCTCCAGACTATAGTGCTACTCTCTCTAGAGGGCCCACACTCTACTTCTTTGAGTGTATCTTTAAATAAACCCCTTTATGCCTGTTTTAGAAAAGATTAAGAAAATGACATTGATGAAAACAGGGTCCTTGCTCTTCCAGAATCAAGATTCTAGTAAAGAATATATTGGAGCATGGATCTCACCATAAATCTGTGTTTTAAGATATTCTTGAAAACTTCATTTGTGGTTTGTTTAGTTTCTTGATATATCACTGGTCCTTACTACTTTTTTATATCACGACGTAAGTGGCATAGAGCCCCTCACAGGCGTGGGAGAAGATACAGCCTCTCCATTTTCCTTGATGCACACAGACACACGTGGTTCTGGTGTTTCCTTCCATTTGGGCTGCTCTCCAGGGTTCTTGAAGTCACTAGTGCTTTCTGTGAGAGCTGCTGTCGCTCGCTGTAGCTGGGGCAGCCTGTGATTCCATTGCAGTCAGCCTGCGCCAAGCTGTAGGCTGAGGGAGAACTCTGCGGTCTCCTCACTTCTTCCCCAACCCCCTGGGTGGTGGATTTCCCACCCTGTCTCAGAATCCCCACAAATACCATATGCAACTGACGCACACCAAGTAAGACAAATGTCAAGCTGCTTATTTAAACATAACATGACTTAATTTCTTTTTGTTTTAGTAGAAAAATAAGTATAAATAGGAAGTCTGATGTTGTCTTTTTTTTTGCTTATTTTTCCACTTTAGAAGCCACTGCTGAAAGCAAAAAAAAAGAACACATTTCTTTGTCTCTCGCCAGTGAGAGAAGACAGAGCTCTTGGAACGGACACAGTCCTCAAGGATGGTGCAGCCCCTCTCCTTGCCTTCTCCTGAGTGATGCAGCAGGAGGGGCTGAAATGCATCTTGCAGGAAGAAGCCTGACACACACTCTTGTTGGAATGAAAGCAAGGGCAAAAGAGAAGCTACTTACCGCTTCAATAGGTAGAGGGAGGAGAGCTTTGTTTCCTTTCTAGTTGCTTGTGTGTTCTGGGTGGAGACTGTGTGCTCTGGGGAATTTTCCATCTCACAAGTGTTCCTGTCCATGCATTAGAATGCCTCAGGTTTTCTTCTGTGGAAGCCTTTGTGTTCTTGCATGAGGAACCTGTAAAGAGAGAAAAGGCATCTCGTAAATGCAGTGGACACACGGGATGCTCTGTTCCCTCAGGGGCACTGGGCTCTATCCCTGAGTTGATGCATCAGGGGTCAGTGTTATTGCCCCCAGAGGTCATGCTAAACTGTGTGCTTTGCTCAGCTGGGCTGTGTGCTCTGCCTAGGCTTATCTCAGTTCTGGCTCCACAGCCCTAACACAAGTAGCAGTAGAGATACAAACAACTAATATTGGTTGTAATAGCTCAGTCACTCTAGAGTGCCCTCTGCCGGGCAGGCACTGTGCTTGGTGGCCACGTGGTTGTAGCCATCCCTCCTCCCAGCATCCTCTGCGGCATATACCACTACTTAGCTAACACCTGAGCAAGAAGTGACTCTGAGGTGCAGGGAAATGAAACAACTTGGGTCGCACAGACGAAGTGTGGGCAAACTCTCATTGCCTGACTTGCAAGGCTAATTAACAACTTCTATGCAAGTGAGACTTATTAGAAGGTTGTGTGCGCCGGTTCCATTGCTGCGTGGTCACCTTTTGTCTCACAGGCTAAGCATTGTCAGGTGTTGTGAACCGAACTCTAAAATGATGTTCACACTTCCTTAATCCCCACCCCCAACCCCTGGAGCATGAGAAGAATCTGAGGTTGTCATGAGGGAAAAGAATTTTTGTCATTTTGATTTTAATAATAATTAGTTGACTTTAAAACAGGGAGATTATTCAGGGTGGGCCTGACCTAATTGGGTGAGCACCCGACAAGAACCGTGCTTATTCCTGGAGAGAGAGTCAAAGAGTAAGACTTCTCTGTGGCTGAGAGGATGGCAGGGACCCCGTGGCCAGGAGTGTGGGCTGCCTCAGCAAGCCAGGAGAGGCCCATGGCCACCGGTCGGCAGGAGAATAGAGGCTTCAATCCTTCCAGTTTAAGGAATTCTGCTAAGGACCTGAGTGAAGCTGGAGATGAAACCTTCTCCAGACCCTCCAGATGGGAACGTGGCTCAGCCAACCCTTGGGTCAGTCTTGTGCGATCCTGGGCAGGGAAGCCCACCGCGTGGAGCGTGTCCTGCCAACCTGAGCTGGGCGCCGTCGTGCCCGTGTCCCTCGCCCATGCTACGGACTTGCTGGACGTCCTCGTGCCAGCAGCCCCGAGTGTCTACAGCAGCGGCTTCACGTCCAGGGAGGAGCACAGGGTGGGGGCGCAGGCTGCTCGTGCTGAAGCCCGGCCCTGTATCTTTTGGGCTGTGTGAGCATGCGCACATTACCTACTCACCTACGCGCGTGAGCTGAGGATGAAATAGCCGCGCCCACTCAAACAGCACACTCGTGGGCAGCAACCCAATAAAATACCAGTTATGCCCGTATTGTGCATTTCAGGAACCGGCCATCACATTTTAAGTACAGAGGAAAGAAACCTTTCAAAATATACTAAGCATCTTATACTGTTTATAGAGTTTATGCAATCCTTCCCTGGGCTATTTGTTATTCCAGTATGGAGGTAACTGTACCAAGGGGATATCCTTGGGCACTGGGGAGACTGAGAGCTCCTCCATAAATGGTCCAATTCCTTGTAGTTTTTACTTAATCCTCTGAGTGTGGGGTATCTGTATTCTTTCAGTGAACATTAGAAAGCTCCTGGCCACATATTAGAATATCCTGCTATCTGCAATAAAAATTAGTTCCTACGCTGTCGCTGTCAGACGTCCCTCTCTGGGGTGGGCACACACTGCACCGAGTAGCACTCAACCTGCACTGGGGCTGAGAAACCCACGGGAGCCACACCTCCTACATCCTGCCTGTCCCCTGCCTGGCTCTGCTCAGCCCCAGCTGCTCTCTGCTACCCTCTCTGCATCAAGGTGCGCCTTTGCTCCCCAGCATTCAGTGGGTCAAACTGGCAAGAGTAAGTCAGAAAAGAGGATGTGTGGTCCCTACTGGCCCTTTACGGAAGCAGCTTTGACTGGATTTGCCTCAGGGACCACCGTTCCTCTTCAAATGTCACTTTCTGTTTCCTGCCGCTGGAAACCTCTCCCCTTCCGGTTCCTTCCTACCCAGTGACGTGAGCAGCTCCTTTGATGTTCCTCCACTGCCTGCCTTTGTTGCAGCGCTTTTGCCCGGCTGCCGTGGACTTACCCTGACTTGGGTGTGCTGTCTTATTGTTGATGAACTTTGGTCCACAGAAAGTATCCGATTTGTACAAACAACTAAGCCCCAGTTTCTGACTGTGGACCCCTCATTAGCAAAGTGCTTGGGTCTGGATCCTGAAAGGACATTCCTGCCTCTTCTCACTGGGTGTGGGGTCTGGACTGCGGATGAGGAAGTGGGCTGAGAGGTGGCCTTTATGTCAGTGAAGCACCTTGGGATGATTTGCTACCAGGGCATCTCACTCAGCTGCATCTTATTTTTACAGTACCGTCAGCCTTGCACACATTGAAGCAGGAGCTGATCTGATAAAAGAGCGAACGCTCCAAAAAGTCAATTTTTAAAGGTTGTTTGTTCATGTCTCTGGCGTAACAGGATTGTTCTTTGAATTCCATTTTCTGCAGATTATTTTGGGAACTCCTGAAAGTGGAGAGCCCATTCAGTTCTGATGTGAAGCACTTCTATTTTGCATATTGACATGCATCTTAACAAGGAAAAGGTCAGGGACGGGGACAGTATTGCATGTTAGCGTGACAGCTGACATTTACCTGAACCTTCTCGATACACTGCAGTTTAAAATAATCTAGTAAAATAATTGTCATGATTGATTTTTATTTTCTTTTGGTACCCAGAGCTCACCTTTGTTGCTCTTGGGCTAGGTAACTTTTGGAAGCTTACATTTCCGTTTGATGGAAATTCATTTCTTAAGTTCTGGGTGAGTGACAAACTTTGATTAAAATCACAAACTCTTTCATGATCTTTTGGCAAGAGCTGGTGAACCCAATTGCTGCTGACATATTCTTTGACCAACATCTGTTCATCAGTTGACATTAGAATGGCAGAAAATGAATGGCGAGGGCTTTTTGAGCATAATGTCCTTAACTTGCAAATCACACATCCTCAGAAGACTTTCCTAGGGGCCCAGAGAGAAAGGTGAGCATCTAAATGGATAGTTACAATTCCAGAAGCTGTGTGGCTTTTCACACCAACAATATGGTCATACTTACAGCAAAGGAGCAGGAAAAGCAATTTATATTTAGACTGCTTTACTACTTTTACTTATGAAGAAATAGGCATGCATTGGATGAGTAGATTCAGATTTGATGCCTGGGAGTCTAGAGGCCACTTCAAAGAATGCAATTTAGGGTGGACAGGAGCACAGTCCCCCAGCGATGTGCATACTCTAGCCTCTAAAACTGAGATTTTACTACTTTACATGGTAAAGGGAGCCTGAGAGTCGTGACTAAGAACTTGAGGTGGAGAGATTGTTCTGGGAGATCAGTGTCATCGTGAAGGTTCTTGGGGAAAAATACAAGGGGCAAAAAAATGGAAAAGAAGGTTGGTGGTGGAAAGAGAGGCTGGGCTGGTGTATTGAGAAGTGAAGAGTGTGGCTACGTGCCAAGGACTGCAGGCCACTCTGACAAGGGGCAAGGGCTGATCTTTTCCTAGGACCTCATGAAAGAAGACCATCTTACAACTTTTGTGTAGCTCTGAAAGATTTATTTAGGTGCCTAACCTCCAGAATGGTACGATGATAACTTGGTGTTGACTTAAGTCACTAAATGCCTTAGTTATTTCTCTCATTGCTGAGACAAAAATACCTGACACCCAAAGTTAAAGGGGGAAAGATTTAATTAGCTCACAGTTTATAGAGGTTTCAGTCCATACTTGGATGGCCCCTAGTCAGGGTGGCTTGGCAGAGAACAGTACATGGTGGGCAGAAGGTAACAAAAGTAACAAGAGAGAGAGAAGACGAATCTCTTTCTGTCCCTTAGGCTACCTGGATTAGGGTGGTGCCAAATCAATCAGTGGCTGATTTAGCAATCTTCCACCCTTAATCCTAGGATTGCAGGATGAACCAGTCACATGCCTTAGATTTGGCCACCTCTGAAGAAGCCCCACCTATGACTGCATGAGGCTTTTCAGGGATACCTAGACACAAAGCATAACACAAAGTAAATCGTTTTCTGCTGCAGCAGCAAAGGGAAAACTACTGTCAACTTCTTGAGTTAAAAAACCTGAGCTGGGGTGGTTAAGCAGAAGGATAGGGTTCCCCAGTGACATGAGGGAGCCATCATTCTTGTGGGTTTGTTACTTCTGGACTTATTTTATGCTAGAAATAAACTTGCATCTCATTTTTTATTTTTTTATTACGTGCCACAGTTCTGAGGGCTTTTTTAAAAGTCAGTATTTGTTTATTAGGCATTCATTAATCATAAGACCAATCGAAACCCCAGGGTGTTTATATCTCCTTATGATCCACATCCCTGTCCCACAAGCCTTTCCTTCATCTAACTCACACACAAAGTCAACAATTTCTTTTACCTGACTCAACCCAGGCCCAGGAATCAAACACCTAGGGGTGGCCCAGAACCTACTGGGATTGTGCAAGCCAGCCCATCCTAAGATGATCACCCTGCCCTCCTTGCTTTGTCCATGGAAACCCCAGAAAAGTCTGAGGTCTGCAGCTTCCCTGGCTCCTGTCTGCCTCCTGCCTAATGCTAGTGTTTCTCCTGAGGATCCTGCAAGATGGGCCTCTTGTTTCTAGGGGGAAAACTGGGAAACATTAGACTCTTCTTTCAGTGGCATTGACCTGTCTGTGTCATTTCTATCACCTTATAACTTAATATCTGATGCAAATCTGCCACCAGACTAATTATAAGCAATAAGCAATAAAAATTAAATACATTAAAGGAAATTTCAAAGAGTGATAGTGATTTGAAGAAAACAAACAGGGTGATGTAGTAAAGGATGGCCACATACAGATGGGTGTGTGTGTGTGTGTGTGTGTGTGTGTGTGTGTTTCTGACCTTTAAGCTGAAACTTGAATGATGACAGGGGCCATTTGGGTGAGCCTGGGACCTCTCACAGTGCTTTAGGCACAGGTATAGCTGGGCCCAGGAGCAGAGTTGGCTGAGAGCTGGGTGAATTCAGAAGGCCAGGTGGTTGTAGCATTAGGAGAATAGACAGTGGCAAGGCCAGGGGAGCCAGACCAAGAGAAGAAAGATGGCTTTTCTTCCTGTGCTCTGGGGAGCCACTGGGGGCCTTTCGGTGGAAGTCATTGGCTCCAGTGTACATTTTAAAGAGATCACTACAGGTACTGCTATCTCAAGCATGAGAAAAGCCAGCCCACCATAGAGCATGGTCCAATTCTGTCACGCCAACTTTCACTGGTCCCTCCTGGGGACTTAGAAATTATATTATAGCTGACTACTAATGTACGCAAGACTTATGATCTAGGACACCAGAGCGATGCTGCTTTTCTTTGTGTGTGGCTTCCACATCAGATATCATCTTTCTCTGAGGCTGATAAATATAAATACTTGGGAGTTTTTTATGGATCAATGAAATATTAATGGAGCTGGAGGTGCTTTAAGTTTATTTATAAAGCTGGGTCAACTATAGGTCAAATACCATTATAGCAAATGCAATTGTAATGAATATCTTTGATAAATTTGGTTTTTAAGTCCCAACCCATGCCCTACTTATTTCAAACGATATGAGCTGAATGCTTAAAATTTACTAAATGCAATTCTGAAATTCAAAAATGAAAAGAAAAAGGGAAACCTGAAGATCAAGGTTGGTTTCTTTGAATAAGTTTTGTTGGTCAAAATTGAACTAAATTGATAAGAGCATATAGATATGTATTGATATAGATATATAAATCTAGTCTTTATTCATTCTGCTAGTGGGAATATACATACGAGAAATACTGAGTTTATTGACAAGATCATGCCCTTGTTCACTATGAGCTGAATATATATATATATATATATATATATATATGAATTTGTATCCAAAATAATATTAGGAAGTAGATTTTAAAATGCTATAGATAGATCACACAAGCAATACATATATTTTATTTGCTTATACCAGTAATTTTATAGGACATTCTTATAAACTCTGTAAAGCCAGGAGATCTATTACCTATCTATCTATCTATCTATCTATCTATCTATCTATCTATCTAGTCGTCTATCTATGAATCTCTATTTATGAGCCTAGAAAAAACTAGATACCCAATACATATTTGTGAGGATAGCTTGTCAGTCAGTTGATGAGACTAGGGATCAAATGTTGAGTGATGCAGCCCTGGTGCTGGGGTTGGAGGAATCCATCACTGTCTCCCAACACCCACCCTCCAGTTTCTTCTCCCTATAGGTCACTGCCTTACTGAAATGAATACAAGGTGAAGCCCGTTAGTGATCAAAGGCACTAGTACATGAAGGAGGAAGAGGGAGAGGAGGAGGAGGAGGAGAAGGGGGAAGAGGAAGAAGAGGAGGAGGAGGAGGGGGAGGAGGGATTCTTGTTTCCTTTGGACAGAGCTAACCAATCTGTGTAAATAGCCAAGAGCTTTGTTTCTACATAAGAGAAGACACTCTAATCAGTTCTAATCCTAGAACATCATTGGCAGCGAGAGACTGTAAAAGCAAAATATTCGCTTTGAAAAATGAAACCTATTAAATTCAGAGCATTGTAATTTCCTATTGTGAGACTGCAGTACCAGCGATTAAATTCTATTGTGTGTCTACTGTCCTTGTTACTGATGATGTTTAGCATTACTAAATGAGATTCTGAGAATATAGGCTCTCGATAGTAAAGTGCTGTTCTACTACTCATGTGAAACAATTTGCATATGTCTCAGATTTGTTCGTGATTTATCTTTCCCCCTCATTCTTTGTATTTTATTTGGGAGCCATTGTTGTAGACTGCACCTCCAAATATGTTCTGTGCAGTCTTATTCTGTTTGTGTGGTTCTGATGGGGAAACCCCTACCAACTTCTGAGCTGGTCTATTTGCTACCCATCTTCCCCACAGCAGGAAAACTGCTTTCTGAAGAGAGAGGAATGCTCTTAGGTTGTGTTTCTCAGTGACACACCCTGGAGGAGGATTTCTGTGAAAGTGTAAGACTGGTATTCCTTATCTGAAATGCTTAGAAACAGAAGTGTTTCAGACCGCAGAGTTTGAATTTCACATAGACTTTACCCTTCAAGTATCTCTCATGGGAACATTCTAATTTCTCTGAAATCTAAAACTTTTTGAGATGCATGTTGGCACCAGAACAATTTCATATTTGGGGACATTTCTAAGTGCAGGGTTTTGGTAATGGGGTTTTAAACCTGTAAGTTATTATGATGCCAGGAAAGTTCAGAAAGGGATGGGGAAAGGAGGCCATGAAGAGGAGGCTAGACAAACAGGCAATGTTACCCCAAAGATTATTCCTCTGTGGCCCCAGATAGTAAGTATATTTATTTTCTTCTTGTAAGGAAATAGAGGCCCAGGGTGGTTACCTAAATTGTTCAAGACCTGGCAATTAGGAGATGTAGAGAGAGAACATGATCCTTGAAATCTGTCTTAGAGTTTGTCTTCTTACTCCTGGCTTCAAAGATGCCTGTATATCTTACAAACATTAAAGTTGGGTGGTAGCAAAACTGTAAGGTCTACAAAGTACAGTCCTATGCTTTTCCAAAATGTCAAGATCACAAAAATCAAAGAGATTAAGGAACTGCTCCAGAATAAAGAAAGGAAGAACAAAATGTAATGGATGATTCTGAGCTTATCTTTTTACTGTGAAGTAGATTACTAGGAAATTAGAAGAACATGATTGAAATTTGAAGAGTGAATTGTTGGAATATGTTGTATTTGGTTCCTAATTATGATTAGGTGAAATATACATGAATGTACACTCAGTATTTGGGGCACTGACTCAAGAGCTTCCTCTTTATTTCTTTCGGTATTGAACATTTAAATCAGGACCTTAACACCATCTGTTTTATTTCATTTCATTTTGTTTTGAGACAGTTCTCAATAAGTGCCCTAGATAGGGCTCATAATCCTCCTGCCTCAGTCTCATAGATTTCTTGAATTATAGGCATGTACTACCATGCTTAACAAAAACTTGTTCTTGTAGTCAAGACAATAAGATTGTTTTTGCCCCTTACAACTTTTATACAACTTTGAGATAGCTTTAAAACAAAGAAGCAATTAAAAAATCTTCAAATAACATTTGTTAAAATCTAATTATCTTCATTACAATTCTTAGGTTTGGATATCAAAATAGGTATTTAGTACGAAAATAGCCATGTCAACCAGGGTTTTGAAGAATGTATTGTTCTTATGAGTGTGACCCAAGCCAGGCTTTTATATTTTAGGGATCAAGATTTGATGGGCAGATCATAAAGCCTTAGGGTGAGATAAGCAAGATTATAAATTAAAACAACTTTATGATCATGTAAGAAGGGAGAGAATCTCTTAGGGACCAAGCAGGGACCTGAAAGCTGGCAAGGAGAGAAAAGCCAGGCAATCATGACAGGTTCTAGGTTTGAGGTCATCTAGAACATAACTTTTGGTGTAAAGAGTGAGGAGAACATAACCTCATGAAGAAGCTCTGTTCTGGTCACAAAACAACTCTTATGGGGCTGGAGGCAGTGGGGCACCATGGATCTGCACAGGCATCCTCATAGGACCACACAAAACCCATCAAGAATGGAAGAAACAAGCAACCTTCCTACCCAGGAAGATGTAGACATTGGTAGCTTATAGAAACCACTAATCTCGAGAGGTTTAAACTCAGGAAAGGGGCAGTTAGGTGACTAGGACTTCACGTCATGTTCAGGGACAATGATGAGGCTGGTGGCCATTAACACAAGGTGCTAGCACAGAACCTAAAAGACTAGGTGATCCCAGTGGCTTCTTGGGGACACCAGGTTAGAATGCTCATAGAGCAGGGAGGCCACACTGAATGACAATAGTTGTGCTGGTCCCTGAGAAGATTCTTACAGCTTTGGCAGAAGGAACTGATGGGAAAGTACAGGTCCAGGCCAGGCATGTCCTTCTGACACTGTGAAGAACTGATCTCTATCTGGACCCCAAATGCATCTGAAAAGGAACAAGAACCATGAGATTCGAGATAAACCCTGGAAGGTCATATAATAAAAAAAAAAAATGACCAAAAAAAGTACTGATGCTCTTTATGGATAGATTGAGAGATTTCTGCTCTCTGTGGGGGTAAAGTTGAAAAAAAAAATAAAATGACTACATAGTAGAGCAAAATATTTGCATACTTGTTTCCCTTCTTTTTTTTTTTTTTTTTTTTNTTTACAAGCTGGCGTCATGGTTACAAATGGCAACCTCTTTATAGAAATGATGAAAGTGACCAAGAGATGAGGGAAAGGTTAAAGGCATCCTTTGGTAGAGTGGTTCTTCTGGGGCACTGTAGAGTAAAGAGAAGAAACGAATGATGAATAAGGTTGAAAAGAAAGCTCTGGGAAGAGGAAGTAGCCCAGGGAAAGGCTTTGAAGTTTACTGAGCTGGCATATTTGGGGTTCAGAGAAGGCCAGCGGGGCTGGTGTTTATGAACACAATGGATGGAATGATGAAGGGTAAGGAGGAGGGGCAGGCAAGGGCCAAGTTGTGTAGAGCCTGGAAAGTCAGAGCAAGGACTTCTGGGCTTTATGCCAACTGCCATGGCACCCACAAAAAGGTATCAAGGTTAAGAATAATAAGACTTATGTTTTAAACTGATAATCACTGGATTTTGGGTAGAAGATAAAAACAAGGAGATTAGGAGAAAGACTATTGTAATTGCACTACCGAGATGGAGTTGAGAGGATAAATTCAGGGTGTAATTTGAAGCTAAAACTTACAGAACTTGTTGACAGATTGGCTATGGGAAAGAAAACAATGGATGATAATCCCTAAGGTTTTGGTTTGAAGAAGTCAGTGGTGATGGGAATGGTGGGGCAATGAAGCCTTTGACTGAAACATGAATGCTGGAGCAGAGAAGTCTGGAGTGGGTGAGCGTTGTTAATTCCATCACTAAAGCATAAGACTAACCAATCTTTCAATCGATATTAAAGAATGTGGATCCGCCCAACACAATCTCCTCTTCCAATATCAGTGATGGTGGTCCACACTCAATAAGTGAATGACATCAGATTCAAGGCCATGTGTTCGCATTATCATGCTTTTATTTCATTGGTAATTTATTAATGACACTGCTTGCATTTGTACTTAGAAGCCTTGCTATAATTAAAATAACTCCTGACCCTACCTACTGAACCCTAAATTAAAAACCCATTAAGGGCTGTGCATTATGACAGAAATCTGCATATGCTGTTCTCTTTGAAGCGGACAATCACATTTTTTTGACACATGTAATGTTTGACATTAGTCAGAAAAGTTAATACACCATAATACACCACACTTAAAACAGAGTTGAAAGAAAAAGCCTAAAATTTCTATGTCATGTAAAAGAAAGAGGTAGATTGCTACCAAAGTGAAAGGAAATCAATTGGTCGACTTTGGAGACCCATTTCAATCTGTTGTTGACATTGTTTTCTGGTAGTAATTTTCTCAAAATGTTAACAGTATTGAGTTTGCCTATTGATTCTATTATTTTTGACCTTGCATTAGCGTGGTCTAATCTTACATGCCATAAAATGTCCTTTCATAGCTAAAATTACTGTATGACTCTGGAGGAAACCTCCAATCAGGTCAGACAACCACCCCACATTTGGATTTTGATGAGCCTATAAGCGGCAATAATGAGTTATGTTGACTTCCAATAAGCTTCCGTGTTGTTTACATTTTATTAAATGGTTTAAGCAGGGTCATCCTATAAATGATCAAGATATTGACTGAAACACTCAAGCCTGGGTGGATTGAAGGCCACAGAGAGCCAACCAGATTGGTCAGCTTGAATGTGAGTCAATAGCATAAATATATATTTGGCTGTAAAAATCGAAGCCGGCTTCATATTCATTATTCTGAAAACTCCACCAAGTGAGTAGCTCCCAAGTGTCCCAACAGGACATGCCTATTCCACTGGCAGCTCCTCTGATCCAGGCACAAATCCGAGCTGGATGAATGCAGTAAAACGGAAGTCAGTTGAAGTCTGAGTAAGGGAGAAACCGGAAGCTCGTCTATGCTTTTCCTGAGAAAAGAATAAATGTATTATTGGCGCTGGGTTGAGAAAACTTGACAGCTGTATTTTCAAAGGGCTTTTAGGCTGTAGTCATAACGTGCCATTAGCAGTCTGTGCATGCATCTTCCACCCTACCCCTCCTTGTGTCTCTGTAGGAGGTCAAACCACCTGCCTACCACACTTCCCACCCCACAGGTTTCCTTTGATGCCATAGTTACTCAGTCCCAGGCCTTGAAATTTCAGGGTTTACTGGCACCAGGCTAATGGGTTTGCCCACAAATACTTAGAAGACTATTGCTAGAGAACTTAATTTGCCCCATAATGATTTAATTATACGCTACGGCTCTGCTCTAGGAGAATAACAATGTTCCTTGCTTTCCTGCATGGCTGGGGCTGTGAGTTTGAAGACTTTTGGAAAAGAATATGTCATTTGCTGTCCTTTAGAGAGAGGGGAACTGAGCTACTGGGGCGGAGAGCAACATTTTTCCCAAGCCACAAGTAACCATTCCCATTCATCTATTATGAATCTAGGGAGACCTGGCAGGATGGCAATGAAGAACATTAGAAACTGTGTTGTGCTCTGATTTTTATTTATATGGTCTCAATTGGTTCCATGAGTAATTTTAGTCCTGCTTTGAGTATAAAGTTCAGTGGCATTATCCAACTTGCTCAATGCAGAGGCAGAAAGTGGGTGAACTAGGAGCTACTGGAAGCCCAATCACAAATTGTGTTCACTGCCTGAGCCTGCTACTTTCCTATGACTTAAATAAAAGCTGGGGTTCCTTAAATCCCTTGAATAGGAATGGCCACAGTCACCCTTAGAATTACAGTTGACCTACAGATGAATATGTGCTGAGATTCTTGATGCACATTGGTTTCTGTGGAAGCAGGCTTTATGGCAGAATAGGGGTTCAAATAGTTACCAGAATCAACATCTGTAAAAAAGCAGAGAAAGCGAGCTTGGATACAGACAGAGGATGATCTGGCATATAGCCAGATAGAGGCTCTGCTACCTCTTTGGGGGCCACAGGGGTGCCATCTAGGTAGGCATCAGAGTCCTGCCCTAGGCAGACATGGGCAGCCTTTAGGTCCCCATCTAACTCTAATGTTATGAGAACATCACTTAGAGACAGGAGGTGTTTTGCAGCTCTGGCAGTCCCTGTGTTCAAAAACTGTTTGGGAATTGATTGTTAACCACATGTCACTGAGTTAGGTGGGGAGCCTTCTCTGATGGGAGAGCCGAGAGATCAGCTCAGGGCCCATAGCACCCTGCCTACAGGGTACCTCCAGGAAGTCTCATCAGTCAAGGCAGACACCTTGCGAGGGAGAAACAGGATGATAAGGACCTGGCTGGGATGTCTAACTTCACCCTTGACCAGCTAGGGCACTGTGAAAGGTTGGTCGAAATTTAAGATCAACCCAAACTGTAAAACAAGGATAATGGCATGACTGTCCTGACTCCTGATGAGAACTAGGACTAATTCCTGTTAGGGGACATTATGTTGAACCTCCAGAGAAGGAGGCCATGTTCTGGGCCACACTTCAGCTTTCCAACCACACACCTGGGTGGGTTTCTCTACCTGGTTGTGAGTATCTGCTTTCTTCTCAGTGCATCCTGAAATACTCAAGCATCTTTGAACCTGTAGCTGGACCATCCCCTGTGGTCTCCAAAGGTCCAAGCCCCAGGGCCCTGGGAATCACATGAGGACTCCTCTGACCTAGGCATCCTATCAGTGGGTGGGTCATTGTTCTTTCCGGAGAAATCAGTGTGAAGGTCTGATGAGAAACTCACCAGGGCCTCTCTCCTATCTCTAAGCTGCAAGGAAAGCTAAGCATGAAGGCTTCTGGCTAGAGATGGAGGCTACAGGTAGCTGAGTGCGCCTGCCTGGTACTCTTGAGTCTCAGACAGGGATGGGAGAGTTGGATATTTATTAAGTGCTTATTCTATGCTGGCCTCTGAGCCATCCCTTTTTAAAGAAAATTATTCATTTTAGTGAAAAAAAGATAAAATAGAAATGAAATGGTTTCAAAAACAGGTTAGTAGGACAGTTGTAATAATTAATACATTTCATATTGTTGTCTTCATAGTGGTAATTCAGAGGATAAGATGTAGACACGAAATCTTGTCTAAACACTATTAGTACAAACCTTTCTTCTCACTAAACTAAGAGAAAGTAGTTGTATATCTATCCTGTCTTTACATACATATATTTCTTTTTCACTACAAATCTATTCATTTATATCCCCTTTTTTTGTTTTCTTTTGTCAGAGATGGGTGTTCCATTGCTGTTAGAGAAGCTATATGTGGAGACATCTTTAAAGGACCTTTTCATACTTGATGCAAGTCCAAATATTGTAGTTACTTGAATTCAGCAAAATAACCCAATATAGTCCAATAGTCCATAACAGTAGTGAGTTACAGCACAACTGGCAATTGTCCAAAGGTGTTGAATTGAGTCTTTTACAGCTCAGCCTATAAATATATCTTTACTTTTTATACCTTGTAGTTACACTTTTCTGCTGGATGATTACGACCAAGTTAAAGAAAGACCTATATAACAAGAAATGGAACTTTTGCTATCTGATAAGGTCAGTCAAATACTCTCAGGATTTGCCCTGGAACCATGTACAACACCTTGTGAATCTTCTGTCAGTGTCAGCCATCTGGATGAGTCACAGCCATTGCTTGACCAATTGGCTCTATGTGAAAGCCTGAGAGAATTTTTCTCTCTAGGTGACTCTCCTTAGGCACACTCTATATCATCAATCACTTTCCTCTGTGGCCCCATAATCTCCTTGAACAGAAAATTTGGAACACCACTTAGTTACAGGACATCACAGCGGAGGTTCTCCTATCTCTTGAGTACTCACTGACCTTGAAGGGGTAGGGCCAAAATATTGGCTATATTTTTAGTCCATCTATCTGTCAATTTTTTGGTCTGCAAACTTTAGTTATTAAACATCCATATGGGAAGCTTACTGATATTATTATCCTGTAACAGAGTCTGAATATCACATACCTTAAACAAAATGAAGCTGCTATTTTCCAACAACCATGGATGCACTAAAATTTAAATCCTTATAGAATGTTAAAAAACCAATTGCCTGTTTTGACACAGATATTTAGAAATCAAATCATATTCAACATTGTAGCAGTATAATCCTGGAACATTTTTTCTTGTCCCTTGTTTATTTTATTACCTTTTTTTACATACACTTTAAAGACAATATAGCAATAATTGATATGACATTAGAAGCAGTACACATTTAGAAGACCAAAATGACAGGTATTTTAAGCATGATTTTAGTATTACACATTGCTGTCCATATTGTAGTTGCTTAGTTCACAGATATCAGCATATAGTCAGGATGAGAATTCTGCCCATTAACTGCTATTTTCAAAAACCTGATGGAAACTCTTAGGATCATTGCCTTAACCATTTTCTTTATATAAATGTATGGTTTTTCCCCTACCATATTTCCTTACTTCTTTCCTTTCTCTCTTTATGTTGTTGAATACTTAAGTTCTCTCATTCCATTTAACTGTTTTATACCTTTCAATTTTTATTTCCTCTTTTGAGTTCTTATACTAGGGAGACAATATGATATTTGCACAGGTGGGTGTGGTTTATTTCACTTATGAGTAAATCTTCAAGTTGCATCCACTTATATATGAAGCTTCGAGTTTCTTTTTCTTTGTAGCTGAGTAATACTGCATTGTATAAAACACCACATCTTTTTCATCCACTCCTCAGGTGATGGGCATGTTGGTTGTTTTCAAGATTTGGCTATCACAAATTATGATGCTATAAACATAGGTGCACATATATCACTATAATATGATGTTTTCAGTTCATTTGGGAAAATTCCCAGAAGGAAGATGGATAACTGGGTTGAATGGAATTTCCAGTCCTAGTTTTTTAAGGAGTCTTCACACTGATTTCCATAATGGTTACACAACTCTACATTCCCACCAGCAGTGGAGAAGGGTTCCTTTTTCCCCACAGCCTCTCCAACATTTGTTATTGGTTGATTTCTTTATGACAGCCATTCTTTCTGGGGTGAGATGGTATCTCAGTGTTGCTTTAATTTGCATTTCATGAATGGCTACTGATATGGAGCATTTTTTCATGTATTTATTTGCTTCTTGTATTTCTT